>VZRJ01011173.1:1776616-1868514 GCA_013397565.1 Ptilonorhynchus violaceus
CACCGACACCAGGTGTGCCGGGGAAACCGTGGAAAGTGACAGCACTGGGACTATAGGCGTGCGTGCACCTTCTGAGAAATAAGAGAACAATAGCATCACTCTTGACTCTTTGGAGAAGTCTCACAGAGAAGCGGGGAAGTGGGTGGGGGAAGGGAGGACCACAGACTTCTGCAAAATATAGGCAGCCCGAAGTCCTGACTGTCTCAGTCCTTTCTGCCAAGCCACAGCTGCTGTCTCGTTTGGGCTCAAAGTCCGTCAGCGATGCTACAGTGCAAAAGATTACAGAGGCAAGGAAATTTCCTGAGTTATTTCCCAGACCTTTTCTCCTTCTATGTCAAGGATGTTCTAGAGTTTGCAAACGTTGAAATTATGGAAGCTATTTCTTTGATTAGTATTCAGCTGGTAAGGCTAGCTCTGCAGCGCTTGGCTAATACTGACCCTTCCCCCTCCACCCTGTCCCCCAATCCATCCACATATCCACACACAGGCATGTCCTGCTTTCCTACGATAGGCTGTGTACACCAGTAGCGAGAGGTTTGTGATCTGGATCTTCAGACTTCTAGTTGCTAACGGAGGAAAAAAAATATCCCTTTTTGAGATATGATTTATCCTTTATACTGCATTCAAAAGGTGAAGTAGTTCAGGTGAGCCAAGATTCTACAAATGATGTCTTTCCTGGGATTTAGGGAGGGATGGGAGACAGAGACTAGTGAGGTGCTCTGATTCTGGGAACTGAAATACTGATACTTTAATCTTTTCCCATTGCAAGGATAAAATCTTATGTTCTGATAGGTAACTTGCTCAAGTCAAGCCAGAGACTTGAAAGGGCAGAGTATACTTCATAGTCTCTCTAACAAGACATCCTGACTTGCCATTTTTCAGCTAAAACACAGGTGATTGTGCAGCTTTGCAGAAAATAAATTGCCTTTCCAGGACAAACAAATAAATACATAAAAGAGCCAAACTCTTAAGCATGCTGGTTTCTGAAACAGAAACATCCTTGGCATTGATGTGTGACTTTACTTTTCTACCTTTATTGCATTTACTAATTGTTTCTCTGTTACATTATTTGAAGTTTGCAGGGGATTGTTACTGGTGAAAGCTAGGTACTTTCTGAAAAAGATGGGTCTATGTAATCTCAGGTGCAGAGCTGTTCAGATGGGCAGTAGCATGAAAGTTGCATAACTAAATTAAGTTTGCTTAGAATGTAGCTTCTGAAGGTACAACAGGTCAACAGATAAAGATTAGTTGTAAAGTCATGCTGATTTTCTCTCAGCAATATTATAACAGTTTTAAAGATGCAGAAGTGAAGTGAGGATATTTAGAAATGATACGATTGTGCCTCGTTAGAGGCACAGTGCAACGGGTGTGTTATACTCTTTGGAGGAAAAAAGGAACACAAAACCCACTAAACAAACCCAAAAGTGCTATCCAGAGACCAAATGTGCCATCCTATTTAAAGTCCTTGTACACAGTTTTATAGCTTTTCAGTCTGCAGCTACCAGGGGATCTAATCTAGACATCTAGACACACTTTTTTTTCAGGGTCATGAAGAAAGGCTAAGTAAGATTTAAAAAACAATTGCAATAAAACCCACAGCAAGGGAAGGCCTGGCTCTGACAACTTTTAATATTAAGTATGTGCAATATCTAAGGTTTGAGTACTTAATAAAGATTTAAAACTACCTGGAATATTAGGAAAATATCAAAGGTAATAATCTGAGCTACCATTGCATGTTAGAAATGCGCGTCAGTTAATGTAAGTGAAAATACAAACATGAGTAATATAGCCTATTTTCTTGCAAAAATCCATTAACGATTGCAGTTTTAATCATGGGATATTTCACTCTTATAATGGGAAACTTTACTGTAATTAAAGGCTGATGTAGGTCATTAGCATTGTGTTAAAAGTCAGATGACAGCCTCACAACTCTCTTAAGTCTACTTTCATTGATTTAATAGCAAAGCTCTCTTGATTATTTGCTATTGATTTAACAGCAAAGCATTCTTATTTTTTCTTGTAAAAGGGTGATTGTACATTTATACAACTGCAGATTAACTGTGAATTTTCTGATGAGAATAGATATTCTCTCTAGCATCCATGTAGATTTTCGCCTATCCTTTTCATGTATGACTGGGTGTGTTGACACATTGTGCCCACATTTTTCCATGTTTCTTCAGCAGAGACTTGACTGAAGAAAATCATTATTAAGGCAAGATTTTATTTTGTTCTGCTCCAGCTTAAATTCCCACTTTGCTATAAACCTGGCTAAGCCTTTTCTCAAAGGGATTCAACTCACACATTGACTCTGATGTGTGATGAAAATAGAAAATATTTTAAACTTCAAATGGTTTACAGATGAACATACTGCTTGGGAGTCAGTCCTATTGATGAGTTGTCTAGTAAGTTTCTGGGTGTGTTTTTAGTCTATTGGCTTCAGTACCTGATGTGTTCAGCAGTTCTTCAGTGAAGGCCTTTCTTGAGCCATTCCTTTTCCTTTAGTTTATCACATACATTTTTTTTCATCTACGCTTTCATGCTACTACTGGGTATTGTTTTCTTGTGGCAATAAAAATCATTAAATTCTAGCTGAGGAAGGGTGCATAAAATAGATGGTTACTTTGGTTCTTCCTGTCAAACCAGGCTTAACTCTAAGCAGTAATGCAGGAGTGCCTCCTCTGGGAATTCAGCAGTTCTGCAAGAAAGTCATCCCTAGGCATTATGTGACGTTCTTCAGCTGAAATGAGGCTGCAGAAATTGAGCTTGTGGAAATTTAAATATTTGCCTTGATTGGTCCCAGATCCACAAATACTGCTGGCGTTTCTTTTCAATAACTGATCAAATTAGCATAATCCTTCCCAGCAACTTAGATCTTTCAAATGTACTATAGCAAGGGGAAAAACCAGAAAAGCTCTTTTACATGGAGAAAATGATGTTAGAAAAAAAATAAAAATCTTTGTTTTGTTAATTTTGATTGGGGAAAAAAATAAACCTACCAACAACCCAAACAATTTAGCACTCTAGACACGTGCAATCTTATGATCAACTGCGGAGCAGTATAAAAGACCAAAAGCTGCTGCCTGGTTTTCTTTATGCATTTTTTTAAGCCATATAATTTATTGCTGTGTGCCTAGTGTTTTTCTGTCGTCTCATCAGGTCCTTTCACCTGAGTCAGAGGGTACTGGAGCCAGTTTAGTGTAACAGCACCATATGTTTGGAGCAGTGATAGTTTTTTGCTTGATAACCAGATGCAGGCTGCGGGATGTGCACTACATTTACAGATCTCCCATGTGAATATTTAGGCCAGTTAGCGACAGGAGGTTGTGGTCTGTAGTTGTAATGTCATCTGGCACAGGGAGTTAATAGGTTTCATCGTACTGCCTTGACTCGCAGGGCTTCATTTCATCACAGAGTCCCCACCTCACTTGCTCCAAGACACCCTCCTTTTCTTTTTTTTCTTTCCCAGAAAGAAGTGATAACCAGACATTGCAAGTGATACCATAATTAGACATGTTATCGTCTCAAAACCTTCTTGTCTCAAGGATCACATAGTTCCTGTGCCTCTGAAGGAGTCTCCCGTAATGTTTCAGATGTGTGACATGGAGGAGCTGCAGGCTCATAACAGAGGGGAATTTTCTCCGCCACTGAATGTAACACCCTGTCCAATGGGCATTGTAAAATTGAATGTCAAAGCATAAATATTTCAGTGAGGGCAGTCCAGCTGTCAGGGGGCTCACCTGCTGATTCTACTGTGTTTAAGGGATCATGGTTCAAGATCCAGTGGCAACAGTCACCCTTGGAATTATTTCAATACCCAGGGTCTGATTTTACTGAATGACTGAAGTAGAGAAAATCCCAGACAAACATAGGATAACTGTGTATTGTTGACCAAGCTAAAGCAAGATTTACTAGCAGGTGATGGCTGGGGTACACTTTCAGAGTCAGTCAGGTGCAGATATGCACAGCAGATTTTTCAATAGTATCAGAAATTGAAGGATTTGATGAGAGGAGAATAATGGGGCAGGGGGAGGACAAGGGAAGAGAAGACAACAAAACAGGAGTGCTAAACTCTTCAGCTACAACTTCAGTGAGTGGCTGATTTCAACCTAGACTAATGCAATCCAGACTGGTGGAGTTTAGTAATGGAAAAGGCTTTGGATTTCCACTTCTTCCTGAAGCATTTTACACATTAGAAACACTTAAGGACAAAATGTGCTGAAGGACAAAATTCCCTGTTGGGTTGAAGAGGTTGACAGGGAAATGATATGGTTCATAGATTAAGCTGGCACTGTGACACTGGTAGCAATGTGTGAGCAGAAGTCTGCAGGAATTTGCATTTTGGCTGCAAAGGTTAGGTGGTGCAAAGATGATCTCAAGAGCCTTCAGCAAAATGCCCTACAGGGCTGGGGAAATCTCAGAGGTGGGGAAGGAGGGCTTCCAAGAGAATATCTCTGAGACTGAAAACTTGTCCTTGTCTACTGGTGCTCATTGTGACACACAAACAGTAAAGACTAATCTTGATGCGTTGTTGTAGAAATTATGGAGTGAAGCAAAATATTCAGAGAGATTTTCAGTGGGTGTAAATTACCCTTAATTGCTTGCAGTGAGGGGGACTATTCCTTGAAGCTGAGGATCTTATTCATGATCTGAATGTTTTCAACAAATCAAGATTGCCCCTCGGAGACAGTGCATAATAGTGTCTTTTTGACACTAGCAGATTGTTTTGGTGAAGTAGAGTAGTAACATTTTTCAGATTAGCAGTGTACACGAGAACACTGTGGCTTAAATATAGTTTAATTTTTTTACAGCAGATGGAAGAAAATGTAAGGTTTATGATATATATGGAATTAAGAGTTTATTATTTTTTTCAAATCTATATTCTTCAGTCTGAGGTTTTATATAGCAGCCAGCCATTTGTGAACATAGACATGAGAGTTTGGATATCCAGTGGATATTTTTTATATTTGGTGTTTTGTTGTTTGTGTTTTTTTTTAATTCTTATAGCTGTTCATGTGGACAGCATGTTACTACGCAGCTAAGACTGAGAGCACTGTCCAGATCACGTAACATACTCTAGAAATTACACACCAGTTCTTTTACTTTGTATTTTTCATACTTGTGATTGCCAGGACTACACACAGAGAAAATAGAGAATGCAAGCTTAGATGTGAAAGCTAGACCTTAACACTTTAAATAGACTAGCAGATAAATTATATTTAAAGGCCTAAATTACTTTTTATGTTGGCAAAGTGTGAATGAGGAGATATGATTGTGTTTTGCCCCTATTTGGGGATGGGAGTAGCATTTCAGAGATCAGAAACAAGATGTAAAAGGTGCACTTGTGTGCTGGGGTAATTAATGACATCAATTACAAGTGCAAATATTTCTCAGTTTTGTGTACTCTGAGTCTTGTTTGTGCAGAAAGTGATAGCTGTTTATAAAAGAGCATCTTTAAACAAAAAGTACAAAATGGTTGCAGGTCAGTTTTGCCTTCACACTCAAGTCAGTAAACACAGATGACAGTGAAGACACTGGAATCGGAGCGCTGAATACCCTCTGTCGCTGTCAGTGTTAGTTTTATCCACTGCTGCAAGTGCAGCCCTGAACACTGAAGTTATGCATTAATGAGGAAAAAGCCACCAACAGTACCTCTTAGTTTTCAGTTTTATGAGTGCTGTGACATTGCTTATGTGGACTTCTGGATTTGACAGTTAATGGACTTCATAGAACAGGTGATGTTGAAGTGCTAGTTATGCTTGGAGGAGATTAACCAAAAAAATCTGTAAAAATATGTGTCTGTCTGTCTTTCTGTCTTTCTATCTATTTATCTATCTATCTATCTATCTATCTATCTCAGTACAAAAGGTAATGAAAAGCAATTTAATAAGGAATTATTCCCCAAACACAAATGATTTTTAAATGCCAGAGACTTTTGCTTTTGGAGGTATCACATTCAAAAGGCAGTGTGCTGAATGAACTATAAATAAAAACCTAAAAAAAGGGCTCTAAGACGAATAGGAAGACTTATCCTGAAGAAGAGGAAAAAGGGAGGGAAGAGTGTTTCAGAGCAGAAAGTGCTGCCACACAGCTGAATAAAAATAATTGGAATTTTGGAGTGTGTGTGGTGAAAGTATTTGAGAATGAGTAAACCACAACAACGTTTTTTCCCAGGAGGTGTGAGTATTCTGCTTTTCATCAGATTGTGCTGTCTAGCATATGGACTGCTTTTCAGTTGGTATTTTGGGTGCGTTTTTCAGTTCTGTGCTGTGGCGTGTGGCTGGGGACCATGGCACTCCATATGGTGGCTTTCATACTTTCCTGCAGGTGTAAAAGAAAGGATATAAGAGAACACTGTTCGAGATAAAGGTTAGAGCAATTCTAGGTTTGAAATGTCTGTTCAGAGCAAGAACAAGACATTTCAAACTGCTTAGTGAAAAGACTCTAACATATTGTAAATGTTTTACTGACATTTCTTAAGAAAATCCATTTTGTATTTTTATCTCTGTTAAATAACAATCTGCTGCCTCTTTGAAATAAACTGACAGTTTATCAATATCAGATGTCTTTAACATGATGTAACTTAGACACAGAGAGGGGAAATCAAGGATGCATAAACAGCCTCTACTACAAACAACGCTTATCGTAGTTGAATAGAGCAGTAGGAAGCGAACATACCACAGCTTCTCTTCTTAACACTCATGGCAGCCCTCTCAGTTACTACTGTCATATGGTCATGATTTACCCAAAGGGCCAGATCAAAACTGAGCTATGACTGGTTGGGATTAATCATTTCAAACTAAGCTCTTCTAATGAGGATGACACCTGCGTGTTAATCCTGAGAAGAATTCTGGTCCATGTTGGAGTGGTGTCTTTTATAACTGTAGCATCATGTTTTCAAAATTAGGGTCTTTAGGTAAGACTTGCCTATTCTCTTCATTTTGCCTGCAGGGAGACACTGGATTTTCCCATATGGAAGCTTTCAAATTGCTGCTACTTAGGAAACACGCTCAGTGGGTTTGTGGTTTATCCCACCAGCCTCTAAGCAAAGCCTTTCTGGTGCAGGGCAGTACCACAGAAGGGATTACTATAAAAAGGCTTTAAATACAGTCTGTAATCAGAAGAGCTTTTTATTTGTTTCATGTTTCTGCCCTCTAGGTACCTTTGGCAGCACAATGCATAGGCGTTCTGCAGCTGAAAGAGCCTGACATACTGAAAACAGATAGTGGATATCACATTTCACTCAGTTTGAGTAGTAGCGTGTAGGAATATGATAATCTATCTAGAGTGTTTAATGTGTATGTGATTTAATGTCTAGCCTTTTTAGATTAATTAAATGTAGAAAGGATGAAATCTTCTTCCATGGCTTCCTAAGTAGCAGCAGTTCACTCCAAATTAATGCCCTGTTATCTATTTTAATTTCACCCTTATTTCCATCTTATGTTTGGCGCTTTGTAAATGCTTCTTGTCTCACTGCTCACTCAGACAAGGAGGATGCCTATTTAAGAGACAGCTTTGCTTACCTGGTGGTTCCGCCAAAAGGCAAAGCTATGTTTGGTTCTGGCTGACAGAATTTATACTTTTTTTAATCATTATACTAAGTATACATTTTTACTTGGGCAGAGAAGGCTCACATTGTAAAAGGTAGAAAAAAGTCTTGTTTAAGTATTGAAGTTGGTGATTTAAAAAAAAAAAAATGTAGTGAGTTCTGCCAGTTATTAAATGATTAAATTTTGAAATAAAAACAGATACACAAAAAGATAAAAATTGTATGTGTTAGTGCTGAAAAATCATTTGCCTTTAAATCAAGGTTTCACTGAAAACACAAAATCACATTTTCCTCTGATCTTTCTGGGCATATTTCTGTATAAATATATAAAGTAGTTTAACATGTTTCTTACAGTGCCTGACATTTGCTTTAGGAATGTAGTGAAATTGAGTGGGGAGACTCAGGGCTCTTTAGCAGGTCAGGTTCAGATGAGAACAAATCGTAGCATCTGGTGTACTGTGACTAAGAATCAATCAAATTGTTCTGATTCATCTTACGCTCCTTTATTTTATTTTTGAGTTATATGGGAGAGAGTTAAGCTAGGGTATGTCCCTGCCATTAATACAACTTGCTGCCTGTAGCTGGTGTGTAATTATACCATAGTAATGGCAAATAAAGCAGACCATAGCAGACAGAGGAGAAAAAAATCAAACTAAATGACTGTAAATAACTACACTTGATCTGATTCTCTTAAAGAGAAACTATTTTAGCATTTGTACTGGGAAAAATAGTGTATTAAGAGAACAGTCAGGAGAAAACTTTATGACTATAAATACAGCTGTGTCAGCAGTAGTAATTCTATCCAAGGAGTTCGCTATAAACTCTCAGAGATTTATGTAAACTCTTGGTGTTGATGAGCAGAAAAGTGATAAATAAACAAACAGTTTTGATGCACGATGTGAGAGCTGTGAAGAATTTGCATTCTTTTAAAAAAATTAAAAATTCTGAAAACAATTCTTGTCTTTTTCCTCGATAGGTACCTATTACATCATTTCTTTGGTGAAGGCTATTCAGCAGTGGTGACATCTTCAAATCGACCACTCTGCAAATTATTATCTCTGGACTCCCAGCTGACACCCTGCCGGAAGCTAGAGCTACTGAGACAACTGGAGTTGTGCCTGCTTTGGTCAAGGCTTTTTCTTTCACCGGGGGAAAAAAAAAAAAAAATGAAGTTGGGCAAAGTGGAGTTCTGCCGTTTTCTTCAGATACTAGCTCTTTTCCTCTGTCTTTCTGGGATGAACCAAGCAGAGCTCACAAGGTCCAGGTCAAAGCCCTACTTTCAATCAGGGAGGACGAGAACCAAACGCAGCTGGGTGTGGAATCAATTCTTTGTGCTGGAAGAATACATGGGTACAGACCCACTCTATGTAGGAAAGGTAGGGGATTTAAACAAACCTTGAAGGGTGCAGATGCTTGCTTTTCAATGTGTTTGTATGCTGCAATCTGAAAATTGTAATTCTGTCAGCGTGGTTGACTTAGGTGGACAAAGTTTCATAGTTTGAAAAAGAAAAAAAGTTTAGTACTTCACAACAGGAGCACATTGCGTTAAGAATGAAAGATTCCTCTTGCAATTTTCTTTCAAAGCTCTACATATTAGCATTGCTTGTTTAACAGAGTATGGTAATGAAAGTGTTTTGCCACCATTGATAGAAAGAAAATATTTATTACTTGTATTAGATTTTAAAATAGAGGAACATAATGGTAAATATTCTTTTTTAAGAGTTAACAGCTACTCCCAGAAAAAATAAGTTGTGTATTATGTTGTTTGCTCTCTAAAAATCAGCACTACTGAAGGCAAGAGAGAAAGAATCAGGAGTCTGTGGGTGTGATAAGTGAAAAGGAGGGCATGTCTGCATTACTGCTTTTCTTTGACATTGCCTGGCTGGCAGATTGGCACCTTGGGGGCCTCACTGTCCTCTGTGCACAGAACAGCCTTGTGGCTTTACCTCAGCTCTGATGGGCACGAGTCCAGTACAGAGCAAGCCCTTTTACATCAGGGCATCCCAAATGGTTCATTCTGAGCGCCCGTGACTGCACATGGAGCACACTGAGCACAGCTGTGAATCCGGGACTTAGCTCATTTACTGCCTTGTGCTACTGGGTAATACGCTGCCTTCAGCAATTATGAAGGGAAAAAAAATCCCCACAAAACAAAACCCCCTCTTGTGTTTCTCTGTAACATTTATGTGTAATCATCTTATTGAAAGGAAAACCCATTTTCTCTGTAATATCAGAATCAATAAATAGAGTTTCTCATTAAAATACAGCAAATGCATAGAAAACAAGGGAGTGACAGCTTTTGGCACAACAGCATGCTTACAGAAAAGGAGATGAAGTAATCAGAAATCAACTGCTTCAAATATACCAGTGCAATGAATTTCAGCTTACTTAATTCATCCTACTGAGACAAAACCTTGATGTTTGTGTTAATACAGTAAAGCACTTAGAATTTAATCATGCCAACTGAATAATCAAGTTAAATGGGGAACTGCTTTCATGATTGCAGCTATGGTTGTGTTTAGGTGCTTTTCTGAATTGGGATTGGTACTTTGCATAATTGAGCCCTTAAGAAAGGTGTGCTAGAATCAGAAATGTCTTCTTGTATTACAGTGGTCTTGGAAGTCTTGGTAAAGTTTTAAGTTATGTAGCAGCATCCATTCTGATGCCACGCAGCTGCTGGTTGTCTGTGTGAGTTTGTCTTTTAGGCAAATTAGTTCCCAGGTTGAAGCTTCTCTTGTTCCTCTGGAAATGGCCTATTTGGCATTCTTTCCCACTGATAAAAAAAGAAGTGTGGCTTGCAAATTTGAATTTCTCTTCTGGAAAAGAAGCATCTTGAAATACTCAAGACTAGTTTTGATCTGTAGTAATTCTCATATTCAGTCGATTGCTATATTATGGCCAAAAATGCTGCGGTAGCGCTATAGAACATGATATTTGCATGTATGTGGTTATTTTTAGCTTCAGTCTGCTCTTTCCTGTCCTTTACAAGAGTCCTAGCATTCGCAAGCAGATATCTTCCGAAGCACAACCTTTTTTTTTCTGAAACAGTCTGTGCCCAGCCTGCTTTTGTATCAGCAGTATGAATTGTTGGCTCAGGAATTTGTACCAGCAATCCATTTTGTAGGAAAAGCAGATAAAAATTTTCACTTGCAAAAGGAAGCCCATCTTCCTGGAAACAGAGTCCTTGCTGAGCATCTTGTAAGATAAGACGTGCCCGGTTCCTAACCTTCTCACTGGAGAGGCTTTTCACTATGTGGCTCCTGAGGTGCAATCATGACCGAAGCTGCATTCCCACACAGGGGAGCAAAAAGGTGAAGAAGTGATTTTCTTTCTGTGTCTTAACATATTATGTGTAGCACCACTCTGAAGTGAGCAGCAGTCACCTTCCTCCCCCTCTTCTCCTCTTAAAAACATTGCTGTTCTTGTTTCAAATCCTCTGCAGGCAGATAGGGACAGAGAAGACCGAGATTTGGATAGGAAGGTTGGATATTTTTTTCCTCTTTTTTTCTTTTTTTTTTTTTTTCCTTTTCCCTTGGTGAGGAAGCTACAGCAAGGAAAAAGCTGGCATAACTCACTTCTCTGCTCAAATGAAGTGGAAGCAGCAAGCAGACTCCGCAGAGTGCTCTGCTCCTGGGGAGGCCAGTCCTGCACTGCCTTATGTGCAGGATGCTTTGCAGGGTGCCAATCTAACTGCACATCCAGGAAGGAGGGACCTTCCTTCAGCTTTTAAGGGCTGAGAGATAAAAAGGCTTCAGAAACACTCAAGCAAATGAAGCTACAATGGGGAATACTGTCTCCCCGCCACTATTCAATTTTACAAAGCCCTAGGCAATTCTGGTTGGAAGGCAGCATTTGAGGGATGTTAGAGTTACATGGCAAATCATTCAAGAGTCATGAAATACCAATGTTAATTCCATGTTTAGCACTAACTCTGTGCTCCTGGGTGTCTGCATTCTGACACTTTAATTACGTGATCATGCAGTGTAAAATCCTATTCCTCGTAAATAATGTAACAGGATTCCTATTCACCTCAGTAAGACAAGTCTTTCCCTTAATTTTTCAGTGTTTTCATGTTTAACAAGGCTTTAGATCCGTACCTGAGGTATACTGCAGCCTTCCTTCTGGACATCCTTTTCTTTTTTCCCTAAATGCATATGTATTTTTTTTTCTTAAAGCAGCAGGGCCTGTTTCCTGTGTCACCCTGGAGAAACCTCTGGAGGAGTTCCATTAGTTTTACTCTAATAGGAGTCAGAGGTGACAGAAGTTTTGTGCCTTTTTTTGTTCCCTCTTTTTTTTTTTTTAATGTAGGTCTTTCCTCTCTGTGGTATGAATTTTAATCATCTTGGATGTAATTCTGAGCACCTCTTGGGAGATGCTCAATGTGTAATCAGGTTGTGGACTGAACCATATACAATTCCTTTCTGTCGGTCAGCACAGCATATGTTATATTCACTTGAAGGGCTGAAGCATCTAACTGTTTAACCCATTAACCTGTTAGATAGGCACCGTTCTCTTCCAGATATGCCATGTAGGAGATGAGGCAGCTAACTGTGGTGCTAATTGAGCTAGAAGCATAGTTGGCTTCTGTTTTCTGGAAAACGTTTACTATTGCTTGGTAATGTGTTTTGTGAAATGCCTTGCTCTGTATTTTCCATATAAATGACTTTATTGAAATCTATATGGGCATAAAAAATAATAGTATAGATATAAATATATATATATTTAAAACATAAGCACCTAAAATTAGAAAAGTGTATGCTATTATGTTGAATATTTGAAAAGCTGTATACAGTCTTGTAATTGAAGTTTCTATGGGTACACATAGGCAAAAAGGGGTGCAGTTAAAGTAGAAATAGAACATTTTGTTGATACTTTTTTTAGTTTTGTTACAAAACTAACAGACATCCAGGGTTTGGGGGTTTATTGGTGTGGTGGTTTGGGGGTTTTTTATTTTATTTCTTTTAATGTGTTCTACTGCAAGAGCATCAGTCTTGTCAAAAGCATTATAATGACACAAAATCTCTGCCAGTGATGCTTTAATTTTTCTTATTAAAAAGTTTTCAAAAAAGACCCCAAACGAATCCACAAAGAAACCTGAAGAAGTGAAACAAGGCTGTAAACTCTATGTGAGATGCTGATTGATGGCTGGTTTCACTGTTTTCTTTTGGATCAAAACCAACTCTCCTTTTCCAATGGCTCTAAATTTAGGTGTAGTTACAGGGCAGTTTTAAGCTTTTTGCTGAGTTGAACTCTTCTTTTCCCGTGAGATCTCATTGACATATGAAGGACTGAAAATAAAAGATGTAGACTTTTGACTGAGCACAAACCCAAGAAATTCATATGTAACTTTGAGAGGCTCAGTGGTAATTCTCAAAAATAACACTTGGAACTTGTAAGATGCCCTGAGTGTAGTTTTTACTTCCAATGTAAGGAAAAGTAAAATGTAAATCCTAACCTGCATTTTCTAAATTGTAAAATAGAGAAAAGAGGCTAAATGAGTGAACTGAGAGTATATAGTTTCCTAGAGATCGCAGTCATTGCCTTCTAATACAATTTTACCTGCCTCTTCGTTTTTCTTCTAACTCTTTTAAGATAAATAAACCTGTCGGATTCAATTTTCAAGCATGGACAAAAGTGCATAAAAGCTAGTATTTGCATTATTATTTTCTGAAGTAGCACAGAATGAGTGAAGCATAAAAAAATGCAGTGAACTTAAGTTTTTCCTATAAAATTAGGTAGTTTAAGAGAATTTGCAGGTTTTACAAGTTTTAAGAGAACTTACAGGCAGGGTGGGGAAAGGGTTTTTAAAGCTGCAAAATAACAAGAAGTGTATGTTATTGTTAGCATAGAGAGTGGGTAGTTTTTTTCCATTCTCTTCATTTTTGAGGGAAGGAGGCTGGATAGGGGAGGATACTGGTAGGATAGGGGAGGTTTTGAGTTAAAGTTTTGTTTTTCAAAAGTGTTGGTGAATGTGTCAATAAGGTGACAGAATTATTCACATACTATATTTATCTGTGGTGTGACCTTGTCTCAAGCCATACAGATGTAGCCAGCAGTAGGGCTCTTTTCATTGAATCACAGCCTGACAATTTCAGATGCAGCTGATGAATTTTGACTGAGTCGGATAATGAGTGTCTTTGCTAAAATACTTTAAGGCAGTGAGTATTGTGGGAGTGCTGGCCACTCAGTCAAGCTCAGACTGAACTGTGGGAATATTACTGACATTTTGGGAAATGGAGAGGAGATGGGCTGATATTACAAAGCCTAAATATAGGTAAAAAATGCTGGGCTGCCTCAGTTGCAGATAGCAAAGAAGGAGGTGACTCAGGTGCAATGCCCTGGAGTGATCTGACCCTCGTGCTGCTTCTAGAGGTATGCACAGGGACTAAGGCTCTCTGCTCAGCTTCAGTCTGGGATCTTGTCCCTCCAAGCATCCTGTGCAAGGTAAATGTTCATGTCTGCTCTGCAAGCAAGCTCCTGGCTGAGAGTACCCACAGCTCTGCAGATTTTTCTTCTTCTTCCACCCCAAGGAGCTTTGGGAAAAAAAAATTCAAACAAACCAAACTCAAAACAACTATTTTTCATCTGTCTTTGTGGCCTCTATGTGGAAAACAAAGACAGCATAATAACTCAGAAAGAAACTTCCACTTTGTTATATTTTTTTTCTCCTTTTCTGTTTGTGTTATCTTTACTTTTATCATAATCTTTGAAGCACTGTTGTTTTATATACTCCCAAAAGGCCATTTATGAAAGGGAAAAAGGAAATCTGCTGTATTTCTGATATTTATCCATCTCAGGAACTCTTTGCTTTTCTGTGCTATGAAAATTGATAACAGTTGACCTTTTAAGTAAAAGGGGAGATGCCATTCCTGTCAAATATTTTTCTACCACAACTACTGCAAATGAAACAAATGAACAGACAAAATAGTTAAGTCCTGCTTACTTGCTTTATGGATTGAGTAGGTCTTGGTGAAGGGATGCTTCAGTTGTACAGCAGTGGTATGAATCTACCATCTCAACTTCTTCTATCCAGTCACCAGTATCACACACTTTTCTTCACTGGATAGTCACTGTGGGCTTTGCATTATTCCGTACTACACTTTTTGTGGATTACCCCAAATAACTGAGAGCTGACTGACAATTGAGATATTTCCTGCTTAGCATGCAGGGCTAAAGTGTCTCTGGGGAGAATGGTAAAATTAAGGCACAGAGGAAGAATTATCTAAAAGGATAACCTAAAATCTACTGCTTTTTCCTGGTTGATTTCATCAGCCTGCGTAGCTATAGTGTAGTATCCTCTTTCCTTCTTTACAGGAAGTCCTATTCTCACACAGCTGAATGGATGCAGGAGGAGGTTTCATGCTGGGGATTTAAAGCGATGACAATTTCACATGCCCAAGCTCTAAAAGACAATTTGTATGTAATTTCATTATTAGAAGTGATAATAGAGTTGAGAGACTTACGGTTGGATACTGAACCGGAACATGTAGCTTTTTGATCTCTTAGTATAATATAGAACATTGATCCTTAACATGTGCCATTACAGAAGAGGAAGGTTAGTGAAGGTGATGACAATATCTGTAAATTAAGCAGCCCTCATGGCAGTTTTTCATTCAATGGCACAGCCGTGCTATTTATGTAATCCTGTAATACCAGTTCGGTATTTCAGTAGACTGAGAGGCTCTACCTGCAGTGCTCGGCTCTGAATGTCTTTTGCGAGTTATTTAAAACTATATTTTATGAGTCCCTGGCAAAATAGAAAAGCAGGAGTAAAAGCTAGTTTTGCAACAATATGTAGATGTGAGACTCCTGTATGCTTGGCTGGTTATCAGAAAATGTCTTATTTTCAGGAGAGCATGAGATTTACAGTTCTGATGTCAGTTAAGCTGATGCTGTTTCAGCTGACATTTTTAGTGATGTTCTGACATTCCTTCTCCTTTTCGTCTTCTGAGGTTGTTCTTGGTCTCCTAGTTCTTGCTGTTGCTTGTCATTGAACATCCAGTTTTACCTCCATCCTCTTGTCTCACAGTTGTGTGTTGACAACATTGGAAATATAGTGCAGTAAAACTATGGCTACCACAAACTCTGAGTATTTGCGTTATTCTAAGACTAAGGAAGTCCATTCATGAGTTATTGTGCTAGGCAAAATGCAAGCAAACCCAACCCCTGCTCTGAGGTAGTGGTCTTATAAGGTAAGAAGCAATAGCAGACTAAGAACCAACAACAGAATTCAGAGAAATTTAGTGTTAGTCAACATCTGAAAATAGTTTGAGATATTACGTTACTAGTGTTGTTTTCTGTGAAGGTAGAATATTATTTTTTCTGAAAACGAGTGTCATGCAACATTTTAAAACATTATGAACATATAACACAGAGTTCTTTCCTGCCTTTACTTCCCAGCCTTTATGGATGACAAGTTGGTTGAAATTCGTAAGTGCAGACCTATTTAATATCTATGTTAGTACAAGGCTACATCTTCCTTCAGACCAGAAAAGATAAAGGATATTTTTCAATTGCTTTCGAAATATCAAACTGCATATGCTTTAAACTTTTACATCTTGTAGCCTGCTGTCACACTACCTTTTTCATGTTGCCTTTTTTTCTTATACATCTTCTGTTAGCCATAAGTGTCTGTCTACAGACTCATTGGGCATTCATTTCATGTATTAAGCATTTTCCATGTGTCACAGTCTAAAAGTGCTGCCAGGACTGTTGCTGTCTTGTCATAATTCTTCTGCTGAATTTTTTCTTTGCTCTTTGCTTTGTTTTTAAATATTATACTGCATTTCTCAAGTTCCTTTTCCTTTCTTTTTTTTTTTCTTTTAGTAATCACTTAAAAAAATAGCACATGTATACATACACCAGTGTTTTGGTGCTAGCTTTAACCAGTTAAATGGAGGAGTTGGGACAACATATTCAAAGATCCTGAAAAAAATCAGGGAATGATTCCTTTGTGTGCAGTAAGCTGGCTTTTACATAAATATACCGGTGATAAGTACTGGAAAAGCTCTTCAGTATAATCTTTTTCTCTCAGCATTGTGCATTTCCTTGGAAGAGATAACTGAGCTAAGTGCTAATGGTGGAACTGCTGAGAGAAGAAAGATGTTAATACACTAGGTTGTTCAGTTCTTTTAGAATAACTATTATAATAACCTTATGCTACCAGTGCCTTCTCTGGCACTTTTGCACTGGAAGAGACACTTAACTGTCATGTAAATTAGAGACAAGTAGCTCTTAGAAAAGGCAGTGTAGTGTGTGCTCTAGGAGAACTCTAATTCTGTCCCAGCTGTCCAAACCATGGTCATGGCATGAGTACCAGCCTATACCAAGAACAGAAGTTTGAGGATGTCATAGTGCTTAATCTTTCATGACTTCACAGCTGTAAGAGGGAGGATTAGCCAGTTAAAAATAGGGAGGGGAGTTGTTTACTTGATACAAGTAAATGTTGTGAACACCTAATTATATATCACTTGACCTCAATGTATAAATGGGAACTCAATCTTCCCAGGCAAGTGTAAACTTAGCAAATGAAGAAGCTCATTGACAACAGACACTGATCACAAAAATCAATAAATATGCTCATAAAATTGAAGAATATATTTAGGATTAATTCTTGCAGATGTTTTTGACCCTGCTAAAAAAATACTACCATTAATAGTTCTGTGAATGTACAAATATTTTCTGTTGTTACAGCCCTGTGCTGTTGCAAAAGTAATATTGTTATTTATGTAGGTGTAACGCATGGTGTGGTAGTAACACTCGACAAGTCATAAACATAGCAAAGAATAAACATTATTTTTTCTTTCAGATAAATAGGGATACCAAGACAAATATAGCTCTTTTGCATACAGCAGTTCATGTGCAATTACTCATGTACCAGAAAACATGGCTTAGTCTCAAGCTGTCTTTTTTAGAGTGCTCCCCTGGGAGAAGAAGATAATTCTAAACATTTGAGAAGAAGGCAAAAAGTTTTTTAATATGTTTTGATTATTAAGTTATGCTGTTCATAGAGTAACTGAAGATTTAATCCAGAAGCTTGAGATCAGTTTTATTGACCCTAGGAGACCATTTGAGAATATTAATGTTGCAATACAATTATCTGGTCATTTCAAAACTGAATTTTTAACTGATATTTTATTCTGTAGGTTAGTAGGAGAGGAGTACCGAGGGCTGATTTGCAGCAGGTATCAACATATTCCACATTTTGACAGTGAAGGAACAGTGCCTTACTTTCATGTAGTCCTGTAGTATTCTTAAAGCACCAAAGGCCTGTATTGTGGTGTTTCATATGGGTGAGAGGGTGTGTACTAAGAACAACTAAAGACAGTCTGACATAATATTCTACCTCTATCACTGGAAAATCTTTGGCCCTCTCTGAGGAGAAAGAAAGAAATTTAATGTCATTTTTCAGGTGGTATAAGGAGATTTTCCTGCATGAATTCTACAAAATGTTGCCAGAGTCATACTGTCTCATTTAGTTTTCTGTTTCTGAAAATCATGAGAAATTACCCTAAGGATTACAGAGACATGCAGTTCTGTTGCTGTGGAGTATGTGTGAGAAGAATTGAACCCACAAAGTTATTTCCCATTTGAAGTGCTTCCAAAATATGGAAAATCTGGTACTTGGATACATGTGTAAGGATGATAAGCTGCTTAAACGTTTCATACTGAGGTACCAAATTGTAACCCTGCTGACTAGGCAATCAGGCAATTCATTTTCCTTACAAGGTAGGCAGGTGCTGTTTTAGGCAAAGTTTAGCTTGTTATCCTGCAACAATGAAAAGTTTTCAGACACAGCTGGGAAAAGCAGATGGTCATTTCTTAAGTTTCCATAATCATGGTATAAACGTAATGCCATAAATTAACAAAATACTTAACTTGTCTTTCTTACACAATTTATACACGTTATATGGGCAAAGTAGGCATTTGGAAAAGTGCTTGGCATATTTTTATGTTTTTTTTTAACTTGCAGTGCTATAATGCTGCATAGTCTATATATTAAAAACTGTTAAATAATTCTGCTTGCTCCTGGATGTTCGTAATCTTCATGCATATGTAGACTGTTCTCCTCCCCACCTATCTTTTATCCTTTACCACTTAACTGTTGCTTAGCCAAGCAATACTTTTAAAAGGTTTTCCTTTTGAGTCAGCACTGCAGTCTTGTGTTCATCCATCCTGCTACTTTATTCATCCCCTCCTTCTTTTGAATATCTTCTTGAGAGTGAAAAGCCATGAACAAAAGCGCTCTATTATACCTTCTTCTAAACAGGAAATAAGCCAAGTGAAACTGTTACTTCCTTTCTCATTGTAAGATTCAAATTGAACTATTCATGTTTGTTTCTTCCTTTGCAAGTTCATCTCCACTACCACGCTGAGGATCTTAAAACCTTATTGCTTTTCTGTTTGTTTTTTTTTTCTTTATGCTGAATCAAGTGTACTCCTGAGTGAGTATCAGTCCCAAAGCAGAGGAAATATTAGTTGTTTGAAAAGTTGTTTCAATTTATCTGACTGGCAAACCAAGTGAAGCCATGTCAAACAAGGTTTTATGGAGTAAACATGCAGGAATTAGAATTATAGCAGTGATGAAGCATATGCATAAATGTGTCCATGGGTACATATGTCTAGGAAACAATGGAGGGACATTGAAGAATAGTTCTTGCTTGTACTGACACATTTATTCAATTCAGATCTTAAGATTCAAAGAAAATGTAAAAATTCTAGTCATGGTGATTTTAGTACGGGAAAATAGGGATTGAAAAAGTATAAGAGAAGAAAAAGTATCCCAGAGAGTAAGTGTGAGGAGGGAAGGATCATGATGAAGCATTTTGCTGTGTTTTTCTCACTCTGGAGGCTGATATAAAACTATAAAAAGAACATACCAAAGCAATCAATGAAAATATAAATTTAGATTAAGGTATAACAGTCTATTAACAGAATGGGTCAGGTTGGAAGGGACCACAGTGGGTTGTCTGGTCCAGCCTCCCTGCTCAAGCAGGGTCATCCTAGAGCACATTGCACAGGATTGTGTCCAGATGGTTCTTGAATATCTCCACAACCTCTCTGGGCAACCTGTTCCAGTGCACGGTCACCTGCACAGTAAAAAACTTCTTTGTCATGTTTGGGTGGAACTTCCTGTGAAACAGTTTCTGCCCATTGCCTCTTGTCCTATTGCTTGGCACCACAGAGAAGAGCCTGAGTCCATCCTCTTGGCATGCTCCCTTTATGCACTTATACACATTGATGAGGTACCCTCTCAGTCACCTCTTCTCCAGGCTGAACAGACCCATCTCTCTCAGCCTGTCCTTGAAAGAGAGATGCTTCAGTCCTCTAAACATCTTCTTTGCCCTCTGGTGGACCTGCTCCATGTCTTTCTCGTACTGAGGAGCCCAGAACTGAACACAGCAGTCCAGATGTGCCCTCACTAGGCCTAGTATAGAGGCAGGATCATCTTCCTCCACCTGCTGGCAATGCTCTCCTGTGCAGCTCAGGATACCATTGGCCTTCTTGGCCACAAGGACACACTGGCTCATGGACAGATTGTTGTCCACCAGGACCCTCAGGTCATTCTCCACAGATCTGCTTTGAAGCAGATCATGCCCTAACCTGTACTGGTGCAGGGGATTATTCTTCTCCAGGTGCAGGACCCTGTACTTGCCCTTGTTCAATTTCAGAAGGTTTTTCTCTACCCATCTCTCCAGCCTGTAGAGGTTCCTCTAAAGGGCTACACAGCACTCTGGGCTATGGGCCACTCCTCCCAGCTTTGTGTCATCAGTCAACTTGCTGAGGAGATGTCTGTCCCTTCATCCAAGTCATTGATGAATAAGTTAAATACTGGGCCCAGTACTGAACCTTGGAGGCACCACTAGTGACAGGCCTTCAACTAGACCCTGTGCCATGGATTACAACCCTCTGGAATCTGCTGTTCGGCCAGTTCTCAATCCACCTCACTATACACTCATCCAACCCACACTTCATGAGTTTGCTTATGAAGATGTTGTGAGAGACAGCGTTGAAAGCCTTGCTGAAGTCAAGGTAGACAATATGCACTTCTCTCCCCTCACCCATCCAGGTAGTTGTCACAGAAGGCAATCAGGTTGGTCCAGTGTGATTTACCATTAGCGAATCCATGCTCCTACTCCTGATCACCTTCTTGTCATCCACATGGATAGAGATGGCCTCCAGAATGAGGCCAGGGGTTGAGGTGAGGCTGGCCTTATGCATAGTTCTTGATTCCCCATGCTCTGTGCTAAAGAAGCTGTGTGCTTCTGTAAGGGTCACACATTGGTTTGAGTCGCATCAATCCACCACGCAGGTCTGAGAACGAAGGCCTGACTTGGTTTTGTTAGCACAGATGGAAAAGGAGGGCAGCTAGCCATATATCCAGTATCATCCAGGTCTGAGAAATGTGCAGGGGAGTAGGTCTGTTAACTAGCAGATGCACTTGAAAGAGACAAAAAGGTAAGTAAAGTTCATTTTTAATCAAAAGGGGAAAATGCCGTGTGCAGCAAGGTAATCTGTGACACAAGACATCAGCAAAAACAAATACCATTGAGACAAAAACTAGTAGAACTAGATGTTATGCTTCTTTTATGGGAACAGGGAAGCAATAGATGGAAAATGAAAGGTGTAAATATTTCTTACACAACATTACTGGAGAGGTCTAGAGAATTTGGAATTTGTCCAAAAAAAAGCCTAAAACACAAGAAGCAGAGCGCCAAACAGCACAGGACAAGACAGAATAGCATTCCATACATAGAGGTTCCAAGAGTTATTGGGTCAAGATAAAGCGTGGATAAGTAAAAAAGCAACATGAAGATCTGGAGGGGTCCAAGCAAGTCTGAGCTCTCAGCAGATGGATAGAAGGATGCAAATATGTGCAGTTGTTGGTGAAGCAACTGGACCATATCCAGACTGTGTCCAAATTAAGAGCCAAAAATCAAAACGATGACTTCTCTGGTCTACCACTAAAGAAGGCAGTTCATACTTTACAAAACAAATTTTTCTTGGGAGTTAGAGGGATGAAATAAAGACACCCATGGTTTTCAGAACCTCGGTAGACACCTTTCCTTCTAGACTGGTATTTTGACATTCATCATTTCATGTAACTATATTTCCTCCCATCTGTTTGCAGGCTGCATGAGAATTTTTCCACGCAGACTAATTTTAATGTCCTGTCAAAAGCAGATGTTGTTCCATACTATGTAAGTCACAGTATCACATTCAACAATTTTCATTCATCTCTTATTTTAGTAAATAGAGATGGGTAGAAGATGATGGTCCATTCTGCTAGTCTGATGGCAAAATCATCTTTCTGGATTTTTTTTTTTTTTGGCAATTTTACTTCTAGTACCACAAACTGAAGTCAGTGACTGCTTTTTGTGTGGGATGACACAGACTGAGGGCCCAGGTGCTTTGTCAAGCTTCCAAAATACCTGCCAAGCAGAAAATGAGGCTGTGAGGAAGATGGAAAGATTAAGTTGTCCACCTTGATGACAGATCCTTCTGATACCTTTAGAGATATAAGGGTCTGGAGCTGCATACAACGTTAATAATTGAAGATATTTACCTTTGCATCTGAAATTATGTTATCATCTGTGTTTTAGATAGGAGCCCACCTTCCAGTTCTGACCATTTGATGCATGCTTTGTACTATACTTAAACTGCAAATAGCATTTTGGAACACAGTTTGAGGGTATAGCAGGATGTGCTAACAGGTTGTGTCTCAGACTAAATTCTTTGGAAAATTACTTTGTAAAATAATCAGTGAGATAAAGGGGAGACGTGCTGCAGCTTCACCATCAAGGTTAGAAGAGTAAAGTTTATTACAGGGAACAAAATGATCTGCAATATCACAAATTCTCCTGGAGTCAAGCATTCCTGTACCTGTAAATAACATTTACTGATAACAGAACTCCAGCAGAAATTATACAAGAGCCACTGTAGAGAGTCATGGGGAGAAACCAGATTTTTTTTATTTTCCTCCATAATAATAACTTCTATGTGGTGAAAATATAAATATAACTGAGAACAAAACATTACATTCAGTCTATTCTCAAAACCAAAGTGCATTTTTGATTTTGTTGGTGGCAACAGAAGTAATGCAATAAAATAAGATGGATTTTCTTAAACATTAAAGCACTATTTAATAGTGTTTGGTAGAGGATAACATTACTTTGTAAATGATGTTTTGCAAGGCAAAGTAAGAGTTATTCTGTAGATATTCCTGAAATTGCATGTCTCAGTAATCCATAGACCTTTCCTGATGTTCTGCTGTAAGGTTGGGCTCAACAAAAAACATTCAGTACTGTTAAAATTTTCATCTCAATTTAAATACCTTCAGGGTGGAGTGTGGAACTGTCAGAAGAAGCAGCAGGTTGTCACGTGGGAAAGGCTGCTCAGAGCCCTGAGTCTTCACATTGGTTTAGAAACTCTGGGTGTCTTCACTAAAAACTATGTGATGGATTAATATATGTCTGATTGTTTACAGACTAGCAGAAAATTTGCTCTTAAAAGTGACTGTATAAAATTATACTGTGTTACTCAGTAGATGAATTCTATGTGTGAGTCACACCTGCCTGTTCTGGCGATAATTTTTTTCCTGCTTATTATTGCTATTAGTCCTGCTGAGCTAACACAGCTGAGAGAGAGCAAACTGAGTGTCATCCACAGACTTGTTTGTTATGTTCCACTGACTTACAGCTGCAAAACCGCATTGTAAGCTATGGGACTGTACATTTTTAAAATGAGGACAGAATCTTAAGATAGCAGGGGTTTTTCCTCCTTGTGAGACCAGAGGCCTAAGACTCAGATGACCAAGACTGCAATATGAACAGCTTACATCCAACTTGTCCACTGAGTCTGTTTGAAATGCAGGTCAAAGAAAGGCATTGTTGGTGTTACACTACCACTTTTCATCACGCTTCACACTAATAGAAAGTCTGTTTACTGTCCTAATGCCTTTTTTTATTATTAAATTGGTTTAGTTGGTTAATTCATTTTGTTCTTTACCAGTTAACATTGAATTCACTAGATTTGCTATTGAACAACTACTATCCTTCCACTTGCACTACTATTTTTGTGTATATATGGACACAAAAGTATGATTGTATTACTGAACTGGCATGCTTTACCTTTGACAAAAATTAGTACAGATTTTAATAGTGTATTCCAGTTCCTTTTTTCTCTTATAT
Source organism: Ptilonorhynchus violaceus (assembly GCA_013397565.1). Classification (NCBI taxonomy): domain Eukaryota; kingdom Metazoa; phylum Chordata; class Aves; order Passeriformes; family Ptilonorhynchidae; genus Ptilonorhynchus; species Ptilonorhynchus violaceus. The sequence goes on from VZRJ01011173.1 coordinate 1,800,353, forward strand.
AGCCACTGGTTTTACCTTCCAGTCTTCCACGAGTTTTAAAAGTAGCTGCAGAGCAGACTGAATGGTATTCCTTATCTTGTGCTGTCGTGAAGCACTGACCACCAGTGATTGATGACTTCTGTGAACAACATGCTTTAGAGTTTCTCATGTATTCTTCACTGAAAACAAATTTTAAAACTCCCTGAACAATCTCTTTGCCTTCTCATAAATTTTACTGAGCAAATATGAATAGAGATTAATGGTGAGAAAAAAAAGTTATTAATGAAAATTTGTTATTTTCACAAAGTAACTTTTCTCTATTTGTGAAAAATACAACTTTTTACTAAACTGTGTTTAACTAAATTGTGTTTAAATGACAATTTGCACATTTTTGAGGGGGAAATGTGCAGCAAAATGACATAAATGAGAGGTTTTTCTTTCATGTGCAGAAGCAGTTGCTATTTTTAAAATAATTACTGAATTTAAAATAACATTTTCCTTTTAAAAGATATAAAAGTTTTGGTACTATCTGTTAATGTACAAGGCTCAGAGATTTATGAATAGGGATATAATTAATTATTTGTTTTCCCTTAAAACTATAGTAGCCTCAATTAATAGAAATTGTACCTTTCTTTCAGTGCACAGAGCTGTGCTGATTTACACCAAGCTGTATAGAACTTCCCTAAGGGAGATTTGTTAAATGAAATGATCGTTTTAATGGACCACACAGAAGGTGTGAGACAAAAGTGAAAATGCCTTGAGTATAAAGTTCTGAACATTACAATTGGTGACAGAAGGCCTATCAATGAGACAGTAATCCTGTAAAAATACAGAACGATCTGATTGCTTGTCGAATTAGAATTGCTTTAATATGGATGCATGCAAGGGGCATGCAGCAAAGGAGCTGGAAACTTTCCATCTGCTTTGTATACAAAGTGATTAGATTGTGATCACTTTGTCCAAGAGGATAGAAATGATGCACAATTCTGCCAGGATGAGACATGCAAATTGGATCAATTAAGCTTTGAGAGCACTCAGACAATCTGGTAGAGAAGTTTACATGCTGTGTCAAGTGAAACTTAGCAAAGATCAGTCTTGGATGCTGGGGGCAAGTATTACAGTGATTTAAACTCTAATCTCCAAGAGTAATTCATTGTTTTCAGATTTAGTTATAAAATGGATCAGATACTATAATAAAACAATCAGATACTATAATAAAAGATCCCCTCAGGAGATATTTTATGGTACACACAAGAAGTATGACAGACAAATTAGTGGCGGTCATTTGAGTTGCAACATTTGAGGTAGATCAGAGTAAATTCAGATGATTGATCTTGTTTGCAGCTGTTGCAAAATGCACAATTCTAATAACTTCTGTGCCTTCATGTTCACCACAATGCTTCACAAGCAGAGAGTGTTCTCATAAGTAACTCACAGTGTACACTATTTTCATTGACCCGGAGCTCACTCAGAAGGGAAACAACAAGAAAATGATCATTAGGTAAGAGTGCTGTAATTTCATCAGAGACTACTTAAGAATTTAAATTGTGTACCCTTTTCAGTGTCTTTTGTAATGTCAAAAGGACATGTTGTTTCAGATAATCAGAGGGATCTTTATGTAAATTGAAAATTGTCAATATATGTGAAGTACTGGAACCTTCAGACATGAGTTTTAAAGGAAGACACTGAAATTTTCAGTAGAATCCAGGTAGCTTACGGAATTAGAAACTGGTCTGCTTTAGATTCAGCAAGTATACATGATCAATGTAAAATAACACCTGCCATTTCACTATTTTATCAGAATGTTTATCAATGGCACATACATTGACTGTATTGCCACCATTTAATGGCAATGAGTAAGAAAAACAGTAAGAATATGTTATGGTGAAAACACTAATAACAGATGAAAAAATCTTGGGTTGGCATCAACATTGTACATGGCAAATATCATATCCATGGATATTTTTTTTTTTTTAAGTACAAGTGAAGTTCAATCTTGACTCATAAATATCTTCTCACATCATTTGAAATGTCAAAATATGAGTTTTGGAAACAAAGTATAATGACTGCATAGGGCTTTGATGAGATTGTCTTTGTTAAAAGCTCCTTGCACACACCAGCGCAGAAAAAGGCACTAGGAGAGCACTGCCCTTTACATAGAACTGTTAAAATCCTTCTTAGCTGGGAACCTTTACAATTAACCTAGTATTGTTCATTTTAAGGCAGTTTGTTATGGGTTTGAAATACTAATGCATTATCCTCCCCCTCAAGTATTTTCTGAAAACAAGCAGAAAACATGGGCATTAAAAGCATTTATTTCCCAGCCCTTAATCCTGTGGAGTTTAAATGCCTATCAAGATATGAATTACTATCTTGAGATCAGCCTGGTTATATCTGAAAGCCCTTGCAGACCTGCAAATTTGAATGGTTAAAAAAAAAGTTAAGGAGAAATCAAACCTTTTAAAGTGTCTATTCACAAAGGATCACTTTAAATGATCTGAACAGTTTAAAGCAGACTTTCAAGTGTCCATATTTACTGTGCATACCCTGCTTCAGCTTGTTCTGAATACTAAACAGCTACAGTGTGAATTTACGTAATGGAATCACTTCATCTTTCAATGCTGCTGCTTGTAATTAGGCGTATGTGACACACATGTTCATTAGAGCAACCTTCCTCTTTGAGCTGGGGCTAAGGCTTTAATTCAAAGAGGTACTTAGGCGTGTGCTTAGTACCAACTTTCATGACTGTTAAGCAAGTCCTGACACGATGCACATGGATAAGGATGATTTCCTAACTTAGAAAATTCTAAAACAGAGGTTTGATTTGATGTAGCACGGGGTTAAATTTCCCTAGGTTTTGAAGTGAATTTTGAACAATGGGCTGTGAATTAACTAGCCAGTATATATAGATGGATGGATGAATTTGAGAAATAATTTTGGGTAAAAATCAATGTGGTAAAGTATCTTCAGTGAAATACATAATAGTAAGGGAAAAAAGAGTAAAAAGAAATTGTTCTATAGTCTACTGAAAAAAGAGCATCATATTTGTCATTCAGTGTTTTACCTTCACTTTTACCTTTACTGCAGTGTTAGAAATCAGTCATAGTTGTTAATGGAAGGCACTACAGAAATGTTAGGGTGTTTGATCAAGCCAGACTCTAAAAGAGATTCTAAATGAAATGTAGACACACTAGGAACAGTAACCTGTGTTTTACCATAATAGATTAACCAAAGGATTCTTCTGCTCTTTTTTACCTGAACTCATAAGACATAAGACAAGTGTCTACAGGAAGGTGTCTAATACTCCACTTTATTTGGTCATGCATTGATTTTCATGTTATATTGTCATACTAGCAATGAAACTGTAATGCTTTACTGTAGATATTCATTGCTGCCCTCTTCATATGAAATAATCTGCTCATTTTAAAATGTTGTAGTAAAATACTGTGTTCAAATTCTCTGTTCTTATTTCCTTGACTCACTGTCAGCTCTGAGCAGTTGTGACTTCCTCCACAACATGCCTTCTGAGGTACTAATTCTGTCTGATGTGGGCATTGTGTCAAAATCTTAATTTTGCACTTTAAGTCTAGGAGTAGTTCCATTGATCTTAGTGAGAAGACTTACGGGATTAGATATGTAAAAATGTTTTAGTAAATACCTGGGTGGCGTGAAATATTTTATAACATTTAAACAGCTTGTTCATATGAAGGATTTTCAATTTAAAGTTGACTATATATCTTTCAGGAAAGTCAGCACCAAGTATTGCATTTTTCCAAACACATAAAGCTTTATAAAGAAAGACAATAGGAATTTAGTTTTTGAGAAATGAAACACAATAACAAACACTGTTATCCTGACATTTGTATTATCTTTTCTGTTAAAAATTAAAACCAGTATTTAGACCAACATGTGAATGCTGCTCTGTTTCAACAGTTTTGTAAATATTAATTAACAAGTCTATAACTGTTTTCAGAAAATTATAGGTTAGTGAGTATGTGGACCCAGTTAACTTCATTTTTTTCTGCATTGCAAGCCTTTCATCATTAAAATGATCAGGTCATACTCTCTTCTGTAGTCCAGTACTTTATAATCTTCTACAGTCACATAACCTTAATTACTTCAACTGCTTTACAGTTACATATTTTACTATTGTCTTCCGGTCTGTCAGGGTTTCAGCACTTTCCACTAACACACAAGGTAAGATTATGAGTCAATCTTTGGTAGCATTAACTTTCAAAAGCAAATTAAATGTGAGGAATTGATACAACATAAAACCAAAATGAAAACAAATGAGAAAAGCTCTACGCCCTCTGGGTGTCTAGTCCTTGGTACTAATGTTCTTTGGAAGCAGGTTCCTATGAGAAAAATCATTATCAACCAAGCAACACTGCAAGCTATTTTGGATAGTTGAAGCAGAAAGAGGATAATCACTCTAAAGTATAGATCAGTAGTTTGACAAAGAAGAGACAATATGGGAGGTATAATTTCCACTCTAAAATAAATACATTCAGTATAAGTACATATCTTATCTCAGAAAATACTTTAATACCAAATGAATTTTTGTTTGTAAATTTGATATTATTGATATGGTCGACAAACAAGAAGTGTGTATGATTATTTTTGCTGTGCAGTGCTGTTACAGATAATTCTTTAGATTACAGAGTTAGAGATGAAAAAATAGATCCTCTAATATGCTTTCATTTTCCATGGTTGAAATCCTAGGCCTAAATTATTATGGCTGAGTAGAAAAAGCATTATGGGAGAAACAACTTTCCAGTCACCACATTTGTATTCTAATTTCTTATTTCTGTTTTCAAGAAAAGGTAAAAAATTAAAAGCATTAATTTTTCATTATTGCAGGTATATAAAGTCTGTTACTGCCTTTCTTGTTCCATTTCCCCTCTTTCCCTTCTTTCTCTGCCATAGGGGAAAATGCATTCATGCATTGTCTAGTCATACTAACTAACTAACTAAATAAAAAAATAAATATTCTATACTGAAATAAGAAATACTTAATAGAAGCATATACAGTGGTATAAGAAGAGGAAATACTCGTATTACTAAAATTAGATATATTTTTGTATGTGATTTGATATTGTATCTGTGTATGCTTTTCAATCGAGAATGTGTGCTCAAGAAACAGTTCTTTACTATATGTGTGTTAATATTGTGCAAGCAGAGATTGTTTCATGTGTAGTGAGGAAGTAATTTGAGAAGAAGAATGAGTGAAGTTTCTTGAAAGTTCTCTTTCTGCAAGCTGCTATACATACATAAACTTCTCAAGCCCATGGACGTCTGCTAGCCCAGATATTCCTCTATGAAGTATACTGGGGTCTTTGGTATTTGTTTGCCATGCTACATTCTTTAAGCCTGTACACCTTTGTAGAAGCCATGTGTGGGGAATGCTGGGAGCAAGCATCCTTAAAACAATTTTGTTATACTGCTGGAATAGAGTGTAGTTACTTTAAGAGAATTTTGTCTTACAGCTTCAGTGATTCTTGGCAACAAAACAAATCAAACCACTGGACCAGTAAATATGCTGGTTTAGTATATAACAGCAAGTTGTATGGTGCCCTATGAATAGACATGGATCATGTGAAAATGCTGTTGGCATGTATGGGAGGAAACTTAGGCCCTTTCCTGGAGAATAAGTAAGACCCAAAATAGAGCTGGTAAGAATAAACCTTCAGGAATTTGTAAATAAGAGTTTTGCTCCAGCAGTATTTTCACATGATTTAATCGTTCTAGACACTCTTATAAATGAGGTTTGAGTCATTGGTTTTTTTAATCAAAAATAAAATCTATTTGAGTATAAACAGAAGCAGTTTTTGCATGGTATGTCAGACAGCAAATCCACTATTCTATGGCTTGGTTTGTCAGTGATACAGTTTTGTTACTGAGATACTCAGAATGAGTAATGCAAGGAATAAATACCAATAGACTGAGAGTGGTATGGGAGAAAAAACCCCACACCACCGAAAAAAACCCCAAAACCCCACGCAAAGCTGAATATTGAACAGCTCTATAAGGATTCCAATGTGCATGTTGTTTGCAAACACTGTGGTCTGTTTCCATTCTAGGAAGTTGATTTCTGAAAAGTTTGAAGCCTCTGTGTGAGGGGAAAGCAGGTCTATTTTTTTCCAGTTCCTGTTATGAACATGTTATGTTGTCTATAGGCTCTTGGTGGTGCTACAATACAGTGTTGCTGTCCCCCCACCCCCAATAAATATTATGCAATTAGTACATGATGATGCACAGTATACAGATGGTTTTTACGTCCCAAAGCTGCCAAGCTTGTCTTTTTAAGAGTGTGAATGACAAATAGTCATTTTGGAGAGTGACATGTCATTATGATGGCCCATTAAAACTCCTCAAGAATACTCAGCCAGCTACATATGCCCACTCAGCTCCATCCACAGCAGCAGCTGCTTCTGAGTTCCTCCTGTAGCTGCAGTAAACTTAATGGGCTGGCTGCACAATTCCCTGTCGCCACAGGGCATTTTGTGTTCTTATTAAAACTGGGGAGTGGAGAAGGCACAGGTTTGTGAGTACAGCATCTGCAGAGACTGGAAGAGGACAGAATAAGGAAGGGTATGTGTGTGTATGTACACACGTGTATGTATAGATACATGCACTTAAATGTGTATATATATACACACAATCACTATCTATAAGAAGAACTACGTTATGTAAGTATACACAGGGAGAGAGAACACTACAAACACAAGCGTTAGAAAAAAAAAATCATAAAAATGACATGGTTGGTCTTATCAAGTTTTCAATATTTTCTGTTAATTATTCAACTCACTAGCCTTTAGATGACAGTATTAGTTATTCCTAGAGGAACTTTTCATCTGAACTTTGTCTTCAACTTAGAAGCCTTGAGGGCTTACTTAGATACTAACTGGAATGTTATGAAGTGGAAGTTTTAGAATTTTAGTACTTCTAATTTTAATTTTGTTTGAACAATAACCATCAAAGAAATGAAGGAGTTTCACTGTTCTCTTTCCCGTTTAACCCCCATTTTCAAAAGGTTGGCAAAATTAAGTATTCACCTCACTTCATGCAGCTGAGGTGATAAGGTTATTATCCTCCTGGAGCACTGGTTCAGCACTTAAAAGTATAAGGGCTATTTAACTTCTGCTAAACTCTTCCACCAATATTTCTGAACCTTTTATTGGGGAAACAACATGTAGAAAGGAGGGAATAATAAAACCTAACTGTTTATTCCAAGTATGATGATGGGAGACAATAAGTAAGTTAATACAAATTCTTACTTTTTTAGTTTCTTAGGCACAGAGACATGCATTCTGTAACAGAAAAAAAAAAAGTTCAGAAACTGTATTAACAGGGGAAATAAGGATTGTTTGGGTTTTTTTATAAAGAAAGATGCCTGGTTCATTCAAAGCTAGCTGACAGTTATGCTACTCTCCCTGCCCATCAGTCATGTTTGTTTTGTTTGCTCCTCTGGTTTCAGTACTTTAAAATCAATAGCAATTTAAATGGCACCCTCTTTCCCCCTGCTCCCTCCCCCGAGTCGGCTTTTTTTTTGGTACACCTGGAGCAGTAGTATTACATACCCTCAGTAAAATGATACTTGACCAGATTCAGGTAGTCAATTTTAAGTCCTGTTGCATTAAGCAGAGTACAAAAAGAAGATGCTGATAAAGTTATACAGCATTACTCTCAAAAACTATTCTTACCTAACACTCATCAGTCACTTGAGATCAGCTCCACTTACCACTTCAGTATTTTCTTTTATTTGTATTTTTTTTTCCCTGCTGTTTCCTCCCATCTCGACTCTTCTTACCTCTCTCCTTTTGTCTTCCTATTTCCCAATCTCCTCTGCCTTATGGCATTAATTTGAGGTCATCAGTCTGTTTCCCGTTCCAGTTCTCTCCTGGTCCTTCAGACCTGTCTGTGTTCTCATTTACTTTGGCTTTTGGTTTGTGGATATTTTTACCTTTTTTTTTTTTTTTTTAAATTTTTTTCCCCTCTTTCCTGTTGATCATTTTTATTTATTTTATCTCATCCTATGCTTTCTTAATCATGCACGAATACCTTGATTGTAGATGGAGCTTTGTTCTCACTGACTTTATGTACTGTTGAATATGAAGGTCTTGGAGGTTCAAATTACACTGAATGTCATACATTCATACATTTTGACTGCAGGAGGACTATTAAGGACAAGCTGTGGATGACAACTGATACTCTCAAAGGGATGTGTCTTGGTTTTGCCTTGAATCTGAAATGTGCTCATTTGATAGGTAACTTCTGATTACCTCATGGCATTTGTGGTGATCCTGGGTAGATATGTATCTGCCTCGTGGTCATTTGTAGGACTCTAGCATTACCTGTGTCAAAACAAAAGATGGTTCAGAGGTAGTCTGAGTTCAGGCAGCCTGTAAGGTCAGTGCTGAATGTGAAAATATCTCAGAAATGTCCTGGACCTGAGTTGTCCCAGAACTACTTAGGTCTTTGGTCAGCTCTGAGCACTCCAGATAGTGTTTTGAATATTTAAAATCAACACAGAACAGAAGTCTTGTCTGGGCTGACTGGGTTTTTAGTAACCCTGTCACCAACTGCTTGTGTTAGATAAATATAACATGGTTATAGTGTGGCCTGCAGCATGCGACCTTGTTGTATTCCCACAGGAGTATCTCTGCACTTGCCCGACAAAGAGCAAGTCTGAAGGCAACAGAACAGTGCATGAAATTGCCAGTATGTCAACGTGGCAAATTGTGCCACTGTGACACAATTGTCTGTGCTGGTTCCCTGCTATATTGACAACACTGCTGAGACAAGGAAACTCTGGCAGCATTACAAGCATATTCCTTCTGTTCAAACTCTAATTAAAAGTGTTGGAGTTTTGGGTACAGCCATTTATATTGACTTGATCTCTTGTCCTCAGTATTATCTGTTATGCTGAAAGCACAGAATGTAGACCAGAATATTTCTTTCTGAGCCTGGGTCTGTACTATAGTTTTACATAAATTAATAAAACCGAAAGCAAACAAAGGCCCTCCAGGAGCTCCTTTATCACTTTCTCAACATTTCTTGGAGAATAGACTTTTATAAGAAAATCATTACCTGCTGAATAATACTTTCACTGGTGCCTAGGTATGAAGTCAATTATATGAGTCACAAGCCTTTTCTGACATCAATAAAATGTTGAGGAATCTTTTTCTTTCCCACATGACTTCTGTAATGAGACTGAAAGATAAATTTAAAAAGATGTTTTAAGCTGTTGATACTGAAATATGGTTTCAGTTTACAAGAATGATAGTTTCATGGCTCCGTCTGAAAACAATGATCCTGTTAGTAACTAATGTGTTAGTGAAGCCCTTAGACATTGCAGAAATGGATGGGGTGTGCACATTAGATTTTACTGAAATGGTAACTCCATTGTCTATGCGGAATGTTAAATACTAGTTATTATTTGCATTGAAATTGTTCCAAATCAGCAACACTGAGCCCTTAGTTATCCTGATAGTTGAGAAATAGTGTTATACTAAAAAAAAAAAAANACAATGAAGTAATGCCTAAAAATATCTAATACTTTATGAGTCATCACAAAACACATACTAACAGTGATAATCTGGGGGGAAAGGGGCTTTCAAAACTTTGTATGTGCAACCATAGTAAATATTGAATCCAAGAACAGAGTAAATTGTAAATCCAAGAACAGTAGTTCTAAGAACCTGGGTGTTGTGATAAACAAAATTTAATAGAAATGGCCAAATTACATTTTTGTTTCAACTCACCAGCTTTTATCTTCTGGAAATTACATGTTTAATCTTTATATACCCTTTTAAATCTTCACAGAAAGCAGAAGGGGGAGGAGGAGGGGTGAAGACAAGAGTGTCTTCTTCCCACTGTCAGTTCTCTGTTGTTTTGTGAGATAGTAAATTGTGGTTATAAATTGACAAAAAGATTGCTTCTGGCTTGGAGTTCTTTTTTTCTTTTTTGTGGTTGTTTTTGGTTCCTAGTGTCTTCTTGCTTTTAGTTAGCAGGCAGGAATAAAGCTGCAGTTGTGTTAGTTCCATATCACCAATAATTTTGGATGCCTGCACAGGGCATGAGGAGGGAGTTTTCATTCCTTTCCTCCCTTTCTAGTTACTTTCATAGAGAGAAACGAAGGGGTGCAGACAAGGCAACTGCTCCTTGAATAAACTTTTCAGTTGTTCTGCAAAGGAGTGCACTTTTCTTATGGTCTCAGGGAGCTTTGGAGCTGCATTGTATTGAGGCATCTAAAGTTTACCCTGTCCATCTCTTTCTCTCCTTCAATTCTGTGATCCTGCTGGTGTCAAAAACACATCAACTCCTCAGGTTCTCCCTTTGATTTTATTCTTCACCAATAATCTATAAACTCTGCAATGAATCATTAACCATGCTGGCACAGGGAGAAACAACTGCAAAGATAGATCTTTGGGGAAAAAAAAGCATAGAAGAGAGACATACGAACATTGCACCTGCTTTAAAGGAGCCTGAACTGAAAATCAGGAAAAGAGCAAACCCCCCATTCAGACATAAAACAGATCAATGGTGGCCAGATAAGCTGCTTTTAATGCTTCAAATGCTTTTAATAATGCAGTGCAGTGTCTCTGCTTACTGAGAAAATTAAATGTCCTTCTCTATTGGAAATACTGCATTAGCATACTTTAACGCCAAGTGATACAAAATAATGTCATCTTTGGTTGTACAGATCTTAACATATAAACAGGCAATATCCAGAAACTATTGACTATTAGGAATTTTGAAAGAAATGTTTTATTTAGGTTTCCCTAGAATAATCATCACTCTAAAGGTCCACATAGGCATAAATGCATTAGGGGAGACCCTATACTAAGTTGTATTGCTGTCGGGCCAAAAAATATGAGACCAAAATTGGGTTTATTAAAAGAGTTAAGGCTAATAACACCTTTGCTATTTAGTGAAGCTGACTGCTTCTTTCTGTCACACATATCCAAACAAGCGTTTTCTAAAACTGAGACCCTAAGAAGATTAAGTGCCCTCTTCTTTTAGATTGAGTTCAGAGACAACAGAGAACACTCAATGAATTACCTTCAAAAAACAAGAAAAAGTGCACTTCTCATATGCACTGTCCCTCTCTGCCTCCACAAGGCTTGTGTGCTTTTAGTGTTAGATCTGTTCACTGTCTGTTAACTTTCCTAGAACATCAAAACTTATCCTCCTGTTAAAAAACACTTCATCTCTCTGTAGAGGATTTCTGCTTCCCTTTCCTGTTCTCATGTACTCTTTCTTGTACATGGTGTAATGCAGGAATCACCCAAAATCAGAACTCTTAAAATCTTTATGTTAAATGTATGTGAAATGTAACAAAGAAACAATAGGATCAGCATATAAGAATAGGATCATGAATCTTATACTGAAAATAAGATTGGTTACTTGATAGCCAAGGCAAACTGGAGAGTTACCATCATGGTTGTGGAGGTGGCAATGGATGAAATGAACTGGAAGCATACAACTGCCTCTAACATCCCTCTGTCTGAAAATGGGGAATTTTATTTACGATATCTATGGCAAACTGATTCTGAAACAAAAATTTTCTGGAATGATCCAGAATGGGATCAAATGAGTTTTACCCAGTGAATCCTTGAATCCTCTATGTCTCTTGGAATAAGAGTTTGAAACTGGCTTTGTCTTGATCCTCTTTGCTTCTAAAGTCGTAGTCCCCACATGCAGCTACAAATTGAGCTGCAGTTCTGTCTTCTACACGAATGTCTCTGTAGAAAGTGGGAGGAGTGAAAGACAAGCTGGAAGATGGCACCGCCATGGATGCTTTCTGGAACCTTCCTGTAAAGTACAACTGTCCTGGGGACTAATATCATTCTGTGTAACTGTTGTCAAATTAATAACAAGAACAAATAAAAATTGCAGGTCCTATTACTTAATGTATTCCTTCTATTAAAAAGGGGACAAAAAAAACCCCGTAACAACCACAAAACCAAATAAGAAAACACAAAAACAACAAAAAAATGTGCAAAGTGTTTTCTAAAGCCAGCACTATAAGGAAAATTGTACTTCTCACTTCCACAATGTTAAATTAAATAGCTGGAACCACAGGTAGTTTGCAGTCATGTTTGGTAGTAGCAGAGCTATGAATATAGTACAGGACATTCAAAAATTTTGTTTGTGGTTGCAAATCATTGATGCCTCTCCATTAACGACTGAAGATCACTGTCTGAAAGAATGATATTGTGTGAAACATGACATGAAAACTGCACCAACCTTCTCAATATTTTCAGCATAGTACTTTTTTTTGCATTGTTCTCTTGTACTATACTTTCAGCTTAGATCTCCTATAAAATGCATATAAAAGTGTTGAAAAAAGCTGTTTAGAGTGCTTTACACTGAATTGATTGTTCTATAGTGCCAAAGATAAACTAAATCTTGAGCTATATCACCTTCCTGGGGTTAAGTCGGTAGAGAATGGTGCATTACTAATTTGAGTATGGGCCAGCACAGTTTTTAAACACTTGGTAGAATAAAGTTTTAATAAAAGATACAAAGAAGTTTGCACTCACAGAGCCCTAACCTTGAAATAACAAAGGTCCTCACTAATCACTTTACTAATCCATGCGGTAGCAGTTTTCTTACTAAGGCATCATTCCAAAAAGTGGCTTCTGTTCAGCATTTCACTCCAGGTCACCAGCTACTGTAGTGTAATCCATGAGGAGATTTATGGACCTCAAAGTGGGACTCCTTAAAGAACAATGTGTTGTTAATCACCAAGCCTCTGAGTGAGCAAATGGAAAATGCTGAAGCTTCAGAATTTCTTCTTTCTCTGGGATGTGAAAGCCTTGCTCAGTGCATCTTCAAGGATTTACTGGCCTCTCCCGTGAAGGTCTCTTTTTTTTTTTTTTTCAAAACACTGCTGGTTAGTTATTCAGGAAAGGGCTGGATGTAAATACAAGGTGAAAGGTAGGCTGTGCAGCCCTGCAGCTTGAGACTGCTGTAGTGTGCTCATGGGCTCAGCTTCATCCCTGTGGGGCAGTGCTGTGCTGCTGCCAGCAACGGAGACATGGAAGCCTTCCTTTCTCTGCCTGCAGAGATCTACTTGTACATCTCTAACCTTCAGAAAACTGCTCTGCCAGATGAACTGCTGGGTATGCTGTTGTCATCTGCTTCTCTGTCATCCAGCACATCCTTAAGTATGCCACAAAAGGTGGAATAACCTTTACAGGGAGAATATGAGAGTCTCAGCCACCACAGAAAGATGAGTGCTCTGCTAGACTATGGGATATGGAGAAAACAGAATCACTTAAGATAAAGGCATTGATCTTTGTATCCCATAACCTCAGTTCTGGTGTAATGTGATGTTCAGCATTTCAGTCTAGACTGTCAGATACTGGTTATGCAGGGAAAGCCACACAGCACCTCTGTAGCACACAGGAGGCTTGTGCACCCTGAAGTAGGTCTTAGAGAAAGAAAAGAAGAAAGAAAAAAAACCTGTAAAACAAAATCAAAGACAAGCTAGACAGATTCTTACTTGCAAAGGCCACTGCTCCTCTGTAGGGAAGATGGATACTTCTTCCAGTCAAGTTTGAAAAAGCATCGAGAGCCCCAGCTGCCAGATTTGTAAGATGAACGGAGGTATGGTTTGTCCAGTAAACCCCAGCCACTGGGACTGGGGAATATGCAGTGCCGTGGATCTCAAAAGAGCCTGAATGTGAGATACTTTTTACCTTGACCTGCTCACAGTGTCAGCATTGATTATTCCTGAGCGTGCGGAGAAGTAGGGCTTTAAATGTCTGGGGAACTTCACCAAAGAAATCTCAGGCTTGTTTAGGTGTCTCTGGATTTAGGTAGCAGCAGAATGAGGATAAGCCATATTTTGAAATAATGTAGCTAGTCTGATTTAGATACCCTAGTTCTGTTTTTCTAATCCAGTCCAAAGCTCCAGATTCCATTTCTGTCTTAAAAGAGAGGAGTGAACTGTAATTGCATAAGTATGAGATATCCAAACAGTGTAAGTGAAATAATGTGTAAGAAATAGGCAGCTTTTTATCCAGTTGAAAAATTCAAAACTGATCATGAATACTTCCCTGCTGAAACAGGAAAAGGTTTTGCAGCTGTGCTAAGTTATGCCTGAGAGAGCAATTTTCTGCATGTATTCTGGAAGTGATTACTGTCCCAGTGATACTCTAATAGAGAGAAAAAAAAAGTTAGTGAAGAAAATTGGGATGATGATGACAGTGGGTTTACCTCCAAACTCAAGAGGACATGGGGTTAGGACAGGTACAAAGATATGAGATAGAAAAATCCAAGCGTATTTAACATTGTCTTCAGCTATTTATAAATATTAATCCACTTGTAACAAGCAGGAAAGTACTTTAAATGTTACTGATATTCTTTTCACTTGTACAGTATTAAATATATCATATATGTGTGTTACTTTAACATGATGTCTAGATCAATGACATTCTTGATACAAGTTTGAGAAGCATATAAGAAGTGTTTGAGTCTGTGTTCTCTATCAGGGAGATGAAACTCGGTGGACATAAAAGAGCTAGAAAACCTGTGCAGTCTTGCTCTGTAAGTTAAAATCGCTTGAGTGATAAGGAAAAAATTTTATTTCTGTAAATCTGTCTTGCCATTCTAATGGAAGATACATTTGGACCTACTGAGGTACATTTGTTGTCTGCCTGCTACAAGTAGTCCCAGGGAAACTGCACCTGGCTTTCAATGCTGTGTACTTCCACCAGTGCCAGGATACCTTGGTCTTTCCCAGAGTCTGCATTTTTTTGAAATTAGATAATGGAAAGCAAGATATGGAAGTGAAGAATTGCAGTTACCAGCCTATCAGATAGTAGTGAGCAATTTATCAACCAGTGCATTTTATTTCATTTTACAGAATCATAGAATATGCTAAGATGGAAAGGACCCATCAGATAATCAACTCCAACTCCTGGCCCTGCACAGGACACCCCAAGAGTCACACCATGTGCCTGAGAGCATTGTCCAAACGTTTCTTGAACTCTGTCAGGCTTGGTGCTGTGATCCCCTCCCTGAGGAGCCTGTTCCAGTGCCCAACCACCCTCTGGGTGAAATACTTTCCTGATATCCAACCTAAACCTCCCCTGCCTCAGCTTCATGCTATTCCGTCGAATCCTGTCACTGGTCATGAGAGTGAAGAGATCAGTACCTGCCCCGCCACTGCCCTTTATGAGGAACATCTGATGTTTTACTGCTCTACACAGTAAACACTGAGAAAATATGTAAATATGCACAGGAGCAAACACACACTGATGTTAAGTTTATACTGACATTTGTTTGAAGTCTTACCCTTCAGTAGGATGATAAGCTGAAGCAAACAATGTAGTTAAATCCAGGTAGGAATAAAGTCACGGTTTTATGTGTGTATGTGTGTGGCTATGTAAAACTCCGGGATGAGTGGAGTGAGATTGTTTGCAGGAAAGAATGAAGTTTTCTTGCTTAAAAGAGCAAATTGACGGATTCCAGTGGTGCCTCACATACCGTGTGTGATAAACATTCAGCTTATCTTTCCCAGAACAATAAAATTTCATGTACTACTGCTCAACATAGGAATTATTTTTACATATCTCCATGCCACTGACTCTCTTGTAAGTTAATCTCATCTCTCATCAATTTTTCACCAGCTTCACTCTGATGTTGATAAAGGAGATGGTTCCATCAAATACATCTTGTCAGGCGAAGGGGCAAGTTCCATTTTCATTATTGATGAGAACACGGGGGATATTCATGCTACAAAGAGGCTGGATCGAGAAGAGCAGGCCTACTACACGCTCCGAGCACAAGCACTAGATAGGCTGACTAATAAACCCGTGGAGCCAGAGTCTGAGTTCGTCATTAAGATTCAGGACATCAATGACAATGAGCCAAAATTTCTGGATGGTCCCTACACTGCTGGAGTTCCTGAGATGTCTCCTGTGGGTAAGTGCAAAATACACTGTTGGTGTTGTGGGAAATTTGTTCCTATTGCCTTTTTAAAAGTTTCATTATTTTTTACTGTTTCACACTAAGCTACTTAATTATCTATGAGGCACCTGCAACAGTTAGATATTTCAAGACTTAACTGGAAATAACATGCTAGATTAAGTATTTACCCTTTCAAAAATGTTGTGAAACTCAAATAGCTATGCAAGGATTCAGATAACCATTTTATGGTGTATTTCTCATTCCAGTGCCCAGAGGCTTTGTTTTATAATTCCCATTAACAGTAATAAGTTTCACACCTATGTTATGGTACTCAGAGGTGATAATTTATAATTTCATTCAGATAAGGTCTGTTTGTAACAAACTCTTCAAATTCCTGCTAGTGAATAGCATAATTTCTTTGTAAGTTTTGCACATATTAGTAATAGTTTCTTGGATATTTATTCTAACACTGAAATCCCATTTTCTGGGAAATAGATGCAAGCAGCAGAAACTGGGGTACAACTTGAGATGGTTTCAAAGTTCCAGTCGAATCAGAGAAGAATGAGTTTTAGAGGCTTCAGACCCACTGTTGGAAACTAAGAAATGCTGATTTTTTCTGAGTTTGAATTAGGGAAGAATTTCAAAATCAAATCCACTACCTCTTCATTTTAAAGAGACCAACTGCTCATCCATTGTCATGTGCCACTGTTCCTTTGAAAGCTGCGTCTTTCAGACCAGATTGAGGCCTGGCCCAGAGATGTGTTGGTAGATTTTACTTTAAGGTGATATTATGAATGCAGGTAAAAAAACAATAAAAGGAGAATTTAATTTACTTTACTGGAAATATGTATGTGGGAAGGCTCATTTCAGCTTGAGAGAGTTCTATGGTGATTGAAATAAAGATTTTCTTTGCTTGACTGATTTTAAACCATATTAAAATTTGGTACTCTTACAGTAAGACTGCACATATAAAATTTGCTATAGTTTCCTCAATATGATCTCCTGTGTTTTTGAATGTTAAACAATGCATCTAAATTTGAGCTAGAGAGAGAAAAAGAATCTTCCCTACCTAAGTGCCCTGCAGCTTAGCAGTAAACATTGCTTTTATATTTGAAACTCAGCTTAGGAGTCAATAGGAGATAAGAAAAACATTTCTAATGAGTTTTCTATATATTTATTTTACTAAGCAGTGAGTGTAGACACTATTTCTCATTGGTACTTGGCATTTGTTCATTGCCACTCGAACACTATGGGGACAGCTGAAGGGGCAATAGTCACCTTGGAAGAAAGATAAACACCACAGCTTTTGCAGAGTAACAGGGAGGAGATGAAGTTGTGATACATTGCTGAAAACTTTTTACTTCTGAACTTTGAAATAAACTAGATAATCAGATAATCTAAGACTGTAAAACCTAAATAATCCACTTAAAAATATATTGTGTTAAAATGTAGCTTTTTAAAAATGAAGTTATTTTAGAATTAGATTAAGTAGGATATAGCATGCAGCAATGATTAGATTTTTTTTTTCACTTTTGTCTTATGCCCTGAAAAGAAATTTTCTCCATATTTCTCTTTTGCATGAATTACCTCTGTCTTTTCTTGTACTGGCATATTGATGTTTAGACAACTACTACAGATATATGAGGTTTACCTACACATACAAATCCATGTCCCTAGTCCTCACCTATGCTCCATTTGTTCCAAAAATACATTGGAAATCAATCTGTGGGGAGTGCACTGTGTGCAGTGGAGAATATAAGGACTATTTTTCAAAATGAGCTGCTTTTGCATATTTTGTTGAATCTTTGCATCATACGTGAGTAAAAGAAATTCTCTCCCATGTGGACCATACAGCACCAAATGTAGTTTCAAATCAGGTGAACTATTATGCAAAATTATTAACTGAAACTTGTGCACTCTCTGAGATTTGTGTCATCTAAGAGTGGTTTCAGATTCATGAACTTCCTGAAACTGCACATTTTAAACATCTTCATGGTTAGTTTCACACAACTGCCAAACACGGTATTGTTACAAAGTTAAGGATTACCATGAAATGCCTTTGTCGCACTTGTCTTACATAGTTACAGCATTTCATACTTTATTCATTTAACATAATTTTTAATTAATCACCTAGAGCATCCATGAAATATTAAGGAGATACAAAGTATCTCTCTCTTATTTTGTTTAAAATTATGTCCATGACAAGGATTTTTAATTAGATATTAAAGGAAATGAAAGAGATCACAGAATTATAAACCCAAATTAACTATAAAGCTAGGAAAACTATAACCTTTAACCTTCAGGCTGGTTATGGAAGAATAATGGTTCTGTATTTTATATGACAAATATTTTTGGACATTATCTAAGGCTAATTGAAGTCAATCTCTTCTTTTGTTTGAAATGACTTCGGGTCAGGTTCAAATTATATTTGGATCAGGCCCAATTATATTGATTATCCTGAATAGGGTAAATATCTTGATGGCTTGTAAATCTATTCATGCCAAAAACCCCAAAGATATGGCTTATCTGAAAATTATACAGGTTTGGTTTTGTGTTTTTTTTTTCTTTTTTAAAGTATGTCTTGTACTTAAAATATCTATCAGTGTTATATTTCAAACAAAAAAGATACTAGTCTGTTTGAGTTACAGCCAAAGGAAGTGGGGATGAGAATTCCAGTACCCAACATAGTTCTAGTTTGTTTAATCTTCTCTGCTCTCCAGCCATATCAACAGCTTTGCTTGTTACCCAGCACAACAAATATCTCTCTTGCCATGTTTATTATCCCTGACTGAGATTAATAGAAGCATTTGAATTTTATAACAAAGAAAGCAAAAGCATTGTATCATGCTTAAATCTTTGATACAAGTGTGTAGTGGGTTTTGAGAGCTTGAATGAAGGGGAAGCATCTCTCTCCAGGCGCAAGCCACCTCTGCTTCCCGTTATCTGACCTTGCTGCTTAGCTGGGACAAGTCTTGAGTTTTGTCCCCAAGTGAAGGCAACCTAACAAGGCTGTGGGAGGGGAGGAAGGAGGTGAAGAGGGTTCTGTCTCTCGCCCTTCACACTCCTGGATGGGAAAGGCTGAGGAGGCACTGCGGCATCAGCTGTGGGTGAGGGCCAGTGGCAGAAGCACAGAAATACCAGGTGGTACTGAGCAGAACCAGTCTGGATTGTTGCATGTAAGGATTAAGCAGGAATTATGGATAACTTGATAGCAAAGTTGTTTAATGTTGTTTTTGTAGCATCTGATACCATGTGGAAATGTGATGCCGTCATGGAATTGTTTTGTGTGTTAGTCATATTACACATCGTTAATTGACATCAATTAATACCTTTAATAACTGAGTGCCTTAAAGCTCTATTTTTAATTTGTTAATGTGACTAAAATGCAATTGAGAAGAGTTTGTGCAGTTTCAAAATCAGGCAATTATGTTCATCTAATTTTAGAAA
Organism: Ptilonorhynchus violaceus; assembly: GCA_013397565.1. NCBI lineage: Eukaryota > Metazoa > Chordata > Aves > Passeriformes > Ptilonorhynchidae > Ptilonorhynchus > Ptilonorhynchus violaceus. The sequence continues at coordinate 1,819,703 of VZRJ01011173.1, forward strand.
CCAGTTTTCCTTTAAATGATCTCACGAATACTAAAACAGAAATCTCACACAAGCATTTCCGGTAAAAAATTATTTCAAAATTTGGGTAAAATACACACAAGTTCCTAGCAAGATTTTTAAAAAGCTCTGCAGAGGTTTCTAAAACAATACACTTGGAGATTCAAAAAGGATCCCTTTGAAGGCTCTCCAATTCAAAATAAACTTCAGTAACCAGTTTAGCTTTATCTGTTCCTGTCACAGAAAATATTGATCTCTGCAGTGTGTCAGGAACATTGTTGAGTCTTGACTTGGGTAAATTTAAGTACAAATAACATTCTAAATTCAAGGTCCTCTCTGCAAATATCCTCCTGTCCCTTTGCCTTAATAATGGTGTAAATAGGTCAAATTCTCAGATTACTGTAATTTTGTAATCTCTACCAATATCTATTAAAGATTATGTAAAAAATTATCTTAAACATTCTGGAAAATAAAATCAGAAATCTGTGCAATTCACACAGAATTAAGTCTCTTACTAGCTACTATCAAAAAAAAAAAGAAATACATGGAACAATTTTATAAGCAACACAAATTTTTCCTCTGTATTTGCTACAATTGCTGGAAAAGCTTATGGAGTTGCTACATGTACAAGTTCTTTTTAATGAACTGGTATCCAAGCTTTGTTGCAAAGACATAACTGTAGAGAGAAATAATTGTAGAGGAATCCATATCTAAGAGAGAAAGATACTTTTAAAACAAATAACCCCTATTTATTTTTTCAACCCATATCAGATACACAAACTGTAAGTAATATTCTAAGTTATAGTTGTGAAACTGCAGTTAATATTAAGTCACTAATGAAAGTTTGGGCTAGGGTCAGTGTCCTGCCTACACTTGCGCTCCAGGGCTCTGAACAATGCTGACAGAAACAAGATTTAGTGGCACACTTGTTTTGTTGGATGGAGTAAAGGTGTGGTACCATTTGTTGACTGTCCATGTTACCTTAAGTCCTAATCTTGGATGCATGTATGACAGCTGACTGTGTTACAAGGTAAGGCAAAGAGCTCAGGAATACAAGGAAGACTTAATTACAATGCAGGAACAGAAACTCTTCTGAAATTATGTACTTGGAACTACAATGCAACTACCCATTTTTCCTCAACCTATAGATTTATTTACTATCCATGAATATCCCTACAGGTAGATGTTTTGGAGTTTTTTTAAAAGGGAAGCAAGTATTTGAATTTGACATGAATCCATTGCAGAAAGATTAGGACAGTTGTGCATGGCAATGATCATCCTCTGAAGGAATTCCTGTTCCTCAAGAGCAATCCGCTTCTTCTGGAAAAATCTCTGGAAATCCTCACATACAGATCTTTCTGTTCATTGTGTTTCCTTGGAACTGATTTCCTACACATAGGACTTTTCCTATAGTTAGAATACCTTCTGTTATCTTGCAAATTCTTTTAAAAAATATATTGTGCAGAAATCTCTCTCGCAGCATGAGACTTTGGAAACTCATTTTTTGTGTGTGTGCAATTAGTAAAAAAATAATGACAATAGCAGGGGTTTAAGATCTTTCCCCCACTGATGTTTAGGAGAAGTTGATTAGTGCAAAGAGACTAGAAAACTATAATTGTATTTTAGTTACTGATTACGTTTAAGTGGGATTCTTGCAGAACGATTTGGTGTTAGAATTTCTACTTAAAAACCACCCTTTTCAGAAAGATCCATGTGTTTTAGGAGAGAGACAATTAGATTCAGATAATGACTTTATTCATCTCATGGAATGTAGGGGGCTTGTTTGCTACATCAATAGATTTTTACAGCAAACAAGCACTTCTAAGCTTGCAGCATTTCCAAAATGTCTGTGCTGAGATTGCAGAGCTGGTAATTTCTTTGATCTTGTATTGGTCTGGAGTCCTTGAAAGCAGCGAGAGCAGGGGGCAAAGATGTAACTGTGTGTGAGGTTTATAAGCACTTTTGCCAATATTTGCAGACACTGTAAGCTTCATTGGCAGGGCTTAGGGACTTTGTAAATGTGGTAAGCCTGGCTTTCACAAAGAACACAGGATGTCAAATAGTCATTATGATACCCTTGTTCTCAAAAGCTAGAGAGACTTTGGCAAGTTTAAAATAGGTCCCTGTATGAAATGACATTATAGAGTAATCTGTAAAATCAGTTTGACATACTGAATCAAAGCTCCTAGTTACTGGTGAACAGAAAATTGATGTATTTTAAGTCCCATAACTGATAAATGACTTGATGGATTAACTACCAATTTTCTTTTTAAACTTTCCATCTACTTAATAGTTGCATGTGAAATTTCAGGTTGAGAAGAACCTTTTTCCTGTCCAAAAATATTAGACAGGCCACAAGAGAGAAAAATTGCGTTTAAATAGGATTGCAATCATACTACTTTGTCATGGATACTTCAGGAACAGAGATCGGGAATGTGGGCTAGCTGGGCCATAACCTAAGTGAATAAATTTATCTTATGAATGATCATTTCTGGTCAGAATTTTTCAAGCAGGCCCCATCCTTTGTAATCTGTTCCATTTTATGGAGGGCTGCACCTAATCCTCTCTCCAAACCTTCAGCCTAGACCCAGGATCCATTTATGATGTTCTGCTTAACTGAGAATTGAAAAGATGAGGAAAATGAATGGGAGATATACTATATGAGATAGGAAGAATTTCAGAACTTTCTCCCACCGTTTCCTGAAAAAAAAATCCAAATAAAACTGACCAGAATACAATTTATGTTAAGTTCACCCCGGACACTTGCTTTTGCAGTTCATTCTTAAAAAGTGATTTCAAGACTTGCTGTTCTCATTTTCACATGTCAAAAATGTGTTCTTTCAGAAAATGAACACTATATTTAACAAATGCTTTTCTCTAATCTTGTGTCTAAACCCAGTCTGTGAAACAATCCGATCCTCTCTTGAAGACCCTTACTGGGCATCTGCCAAATTGCTACAATATTAATTTGCAATCTAACCTCCAAATGGGTCCCTGGGCTGTTGAATGGAAGGTCTGAATGTTCCAGACAGTCTGCCAGTTAGAAAAAACAATCCTTTCTGTCTGTCAAAGGGTGGTGACCATGGCCAAGGCCCTGGCTCCCGAGTGTTATTTTATTCTGCTCTCAGCATACACCATGGAAGCTGTTGTATAGAACAAAACAAATGGGAACTGACATGGAGAACATAATGAATAGGAGCTGGATGCAGAATGAAATCCTCACAAAATACACCCTTCTTGCTAGCCACTTAGAAATTTTGCTTTCATGTTCCTGTCAACATAGAGACATTTCTTGCTCAGGGAATCCTTATGTACTAGATTACCTCAACTGATAATAAAGTATTGCAGATTATTGATGGAAATTAGTACTTTTTAAAGGAACTTAGAGAAAGCTTTCACCAGGTTTTCCCTGAGCTGAAACAGAAACTCTTCAGCCATCTCTTTATGGAGCAATAAATAATTTTGTCAGCTAACATTAGTTTTGTGTACAATTACCAAAATGCGTAAAACATATATATATATATATATGTATGTTTGAGTTTCTAGTGAGTCATTACAATTTCAGCATGCAGACTTCTCTTAAAAGGAAAACTAGTACTACCATATTTCATACTCAAACAGACTTCAGGCATCACCATCATTACAGAAATATTGCTCACATATCCTCCACCAACCAAAGGCAGACACAGAGAGGGAGAACTACTGAGTGAGATGGTTCTTATTGCAACGAGTCAAAGCCTGAGATTATGTGGGAAGATGGAATTCTGTAATAGCTGATACTACTAGGTAACAGAGAGAACCTTATACACTAAGCAGAGTCAGCATGGAAATGATGAACAGGTGTGAAAAAGCCACCTCATATTGTTCCAGATACATACTGACACAACATATTGAGCAAGTGTAGTTCAAATTTGTGTAACTTTCACGTGCAACACTCCCTTAAACATTCTACAGGTACCTCTGTGGTTCAAGTGACAGCCACTGATGCAGATGATCCTACTTATGGCAACAGTGCTCGAGTGGTCTACAGCATATTGCAAGGACAACCTTACTTCTCTGTGGAGCCAAAAACAGGTAACTTTACATAAACTCTTTGCAGTAATGCTGAGAAAAAAGGAAAATGTGCATTAAAACTTTCTAGGAACTTATTACTATGACCTCTTGGTTAATTGAATACATTTGGGTTTGGTTGATCTTTTAGTCTCTTATTTTTTAGAATAGGTTGTGAAAACCACACATCTGAGCTATGTAATAAACAAACTTTGCTGGAATGGAAGTTCCTACCAGCTGCCTGGTCTGCTGCCTGTTGCCATCTCTCTGATAAATGAAAATTTTGAGATACTTAGAACAATTTTTTTCGCAGATGTTTGTTTCAGAAATATCTAAATGTCACATAGCCAGATTTCCATAAAAATAGATGTACAGCACAATTACGCTCCATTTTACTTTTTAAACTGAAGTTTTGTTGTGGAAAATGAATCCCTTCTTTATTAGTTAGAAGAAGAAAACACTGTGCTTCCTATGCTTATCTGAGACAACATTTTGCTACCACTTTCAAAACATATTACTAGTGTAACTTAGTTTCTACGGTTTTCATAAAATTTTATGAATATTTTTAAGCCACAACCAAATGCAACCTTTAATCTTCTGTTGGTTTAATAAATACTGTCTCTTCTGCTGTATGATTTCATAAAGCAGGAAAATAGGTTCCCGCCCTGCTCATTTGAGCTTAGTGCCTGAGCCTTCACTTACACCAATGAGAAGAAGAGTTATAATCTTCATTTTGGACATAGCCAAGTTGAGATAAAAGAGAAAAAAATATTTACCCTTTTTTATCATAAACAATCTGTGATATGAATTAGACCTGAGTCCCAATGTTATGACCAAAAGGTCACACTCTATTTAGCAACATCAAAATTTGCAGAAATAAGTACTATAGTTATCTTCATATTGCAACAGATCCATACGCAGCAGGATATATAGCACGGTCTTTTTCCCTCCGATGAGTATGATTTATAGTGTTTTTTCCTCTGTTTCTCTCTCTTCCTCTCCTTGTGTGTGTATGTACAATGTATATTGTCATAATGACTGCAGACAGCCCTTGAACATTAATATGGTAGTTTCTGCTAAATCAAAATCTGGAAAAATTCAGACTGAAATGTTTGCGTACATTTACATTTTGATGTGATACTCACATTTCCTGTGTGCATGACAGTTAGCTTCCAAATGATTGGGTAACGTTGCGCGGTAATTTAACAATGACAGAAAAACAAGCAGGCCAAGAAAAGCAAGGTAGAAACAATAGCACTATGAAATTGTATATTAATTGTATTTTAACGTGTCTTGTAAAACGGGTGAAATAGTGCCAGGCAGTCTGTTTGTGAAATAAATGTTTCAACCCAGAAGTGATTAATGGCAAGTCCGGCATTCATAAGGGAAGAAAGAAATAAAACTCTAAGTAAACAGTCAACACATAGCAGATGAAGAGATATGTGTCCCAATGTGCCTCTGCTTTATTTGGTTTGTTTATGTTTCTTTTACTGCTGACACTAAGTGCTGGTGGAGTAAATGGCTGCCTCTCTGGAAATCAGGGTTAGCAGCTGTACTATGTACTGAGCATGAAATATTCATAAAATCATCGTGTTTTGAGAAGGCATATTTATTTTTTGATCTATATCAGCATAACTGAAAGGATGAAACATGGAATTTTCTTCTAGTTTTCCTTTCAAATCAATTAATTGCAAATTAATTAATTAATTATGCAAATCATCAAATGGATATAACAAAAACTGCTTCAAATATTGCTGTATTTCATTAATAAATCACAAATCTCTTAATCATGCTAACTCTTTTGAAGTGGATGTTATTAAATGCAATACATGGTAAACTAAGATAATTTGATATATCTGCAAAGTGTGGCATGTTATCAATATTAGTAAGAGTTAATGTGGTGAATGACTATTCAAAAGAAAGTGAAATGAGTCTTGGCCTTAGAAGCTTAAAAAGGAATGCAGAATATTCTGTACTTCCTAGCTCTAAAAGAGTGGGAAATTAAATACAGAAGATGACATCTTCCAGGGAAGGGAGTGTTAACCCAAGACATTACGAAGTCTAGTTCAGGGAGAAGATATTTGGAAAACACAGTCACGTGCAGCATTACCCGGTGAATCTAGTACTGAATAAAAATTGGTGGGTTTTGGTGACTACTTAAATTAAGGTTATAGAATGTCAGTTCAACTCCTAGTCAAAAACCTGTGACATTAGTGTTGAAATTAATCCATTCCACTCTTGTTGCAATTGCTGATCTGCTGTTACTTTTTAAAGGCAAACTCAGCTGTCACAGTAGCGTATCTGTTTGTGCACTCATTGACACCCTGTCTTTCTGCAGGTGTTATCAAGACTGCCCTTCCGAATATGGACAGAGAAGCCAAGGACCAGTACCTCTTAGTTATCCAAGCGAAGGACATGGTTGGGCAGAATGGTGGATTGTCAGGGACTACATCTGTAACAGTCACCCTGACTGATGTTAATGACAACCCGCCCCGCTTTCCGCGCAGTAAGTTGCTTTGTAAATGCATGACTTGTAATATTATTCCTAAAAATTGTTATTTTCTTTACACACCCTGCTATTTCTAAACAAAAAGTGCTTATTTTCCGTGTTAAGCACTTTGATAATCACTGAATGCAAGATGATGATGATGGTGATGATGATGATTATTATTATTATTGTTATTATTTAGTAAGCGTTGCTTTTCTTTACCTAATGCCTACCAGATCAGTTGAAGTGGAGTACAGCGGGAACATTTATTAACGTATTTTACTTCCTCTGTATGAATAAAAAGACAAAAAAATATATCTTAATACATAATTATTTCTTGCCAATTAGACTTCAGAATTCTTTACCTTCACTCTTAATGCTTCATATTGCTTTGGCATTTTAACAATATTTCTCATGTGCTTACAGAGTTAATCACAAAAGACCTGGAAAGTCACCTTCCCTCCATTTGTTTTCTTTGACCAAGGTGGCTTTCTCCTAACCAAAGAAAGGAGAGCACAGTTGTATGCTCAAAACTGAAGATCTCAGTTTATTCATAGCATTCTGTCTGGGGTGCTTTTTTCTTAATAGTAATAAAAAAAATGTCTTGCTAGCGTAGAATTAAAATAATGTGAAGGATATATTCATGTTGACTCCAGCCTCAACTCCAATGATGGAAAAAATAGATCTGTACATAATAGATTTCCTGTTACTTCAAGCCACCAACTGCTTAAAATAATAATAGAATAACTGAAGTTATTTTTGAAGGTGAGGGTGTTATTGGCTACAGAATGCACTCCGATACCCTTTTGACAGCATATATATCATTTTGTACTTGAATAAAAAGATAGAATTTTCAAGATGATGCGCTTACTGTTAAAGAAATGAATGTATATCAGTTTCTAGTGATGTTCAGATATAGAACTGCCTAATCAATATACACAGCTATAAAATAATAAGATTTTATATTGATATTATTTTACTTATTTGCTTTTCTGGAAAACAAAGTAAAACATTCTCTGCATTATCAGAAATTCACATCATGATTTACAGTTAATTTTTGAATTACATTTTTACATCTTTGTCTTATACTTCTCTTATCACATGAAGAAATTATGCCCTCAGTACTTAAAACAGGATCTATCACAAAGAAAATCAAGCAAAAAGGGCAACTCTATTCCAAAACTTAAGAATATATTCCTGTAACCTGAGTAAATATTGAGGCACGTGATTTAAAGGAAGGCAGATTTAAGAAAGCTAGATTTCTTTTTTTTTGGCCTTCAATTCCAGAAGACTCTAATTCATTAAATTTTTAAATTTTGCAGGATCATATCAGTATAACGTCCCAGAGTCTTTGCCAGTGACTTCTGTGGTGGCCAGGATAAAAGCTGCAGATGCAGATGTGGGACCTAATGCTGAAATGGAGTACAAGATTGTGGATGGTGATGGTTTGGGAGTATTCAAAATTTCTGTTGACAAAGAAACCCAGGAGGGAATCATAACAATTCAGAAGGTGAGTCTGATTTTACACACCGATTCTGTTTGGAACTCTGCAAGATGGGGGCAGATAATGAGAGTATGAGCTTTTGTTTCTAAGAGCCTTGTCTGCTGTAAAAGTTTTCACTGGTATATTCCATCTTGACTTCAGTGTGTGATTTTGAGGTTTTTAATGACTTACACTGAAAAATATTCTGCATTTTCTTTGGCAAGAACTGTATTTTTATGATGAGGTTGTTTTTAAAGTGCTCGCATTTGAATAGGAGTCTAAACTTTAATCTGATTTGTCTTTGTATTAAATAGAAAATGTGAAAATATATCTTGCAGTATAAATGCAAGCTCCAAATAAAAAACGGATCCTGAAATTAATTTTAAAAATAATTATCTAAATGTCTTTGGCTGAGGTGGTACTATTCAGAAAGCACATATTATTAATTTATGTAACAGTAAAAGTAGTAGGTTTTACAAGATCATATATTATTAAAAAATATTTAAAAAAAAACCCTGGAAAATTTAAATAAGTATTTTTTCTTCATAGCTTTCCACGTGTGCAGTTAGAAAATATTATGAATTAGAAAAATCATGTTTATATAAAAATAATAAAACTAAGCTTTCTTACCTTGCTGCATCCCATTTTTAGACTAGCCTTTTAAAAAATAAAAATGTGGTGAAATATTTTTCAAGAAAATTTAGATTTTTCAAACAGGAAAAGAAATACAACACCTTAGAAGAATCTCTCACATAATTTCCTACTCTTAATGTGTGAATGCTTGGCAATGACAATACTGAATCTGTGGTCCAAACTCTGCTACAGCAGTTTTGTTAGGAGAACTTCCCTGTCTCACCATGCAGGAGCCACTCTGGCAGTAACACTAGCATCACCTGACCTGGGACTGGAGCCCCTTCCCTTCTGCACCCCACACTCACACAGTCAGACCAGGTTTCCTTACCAGCTCGACCCCCATAATAGAGTGTCAGGATGTCCAGATCCTTAAAATAATTTAATTTTGGTGCAATGACTAAATAACAAAATAGCAGCTTGACCTGGTGCCTCCGAGGGACCCTGAACAAAGGAACCCTCACAGTCCAAGTACGTGAAAGTCTGGAGGTGCTTGGGTCCTGCCATGTCTCTGAGTGTCCGGTCCCCTGGCTGGGCTGCAGGGCCCTGTGACCTTTGTTAGGCAAAGGGTCGGCAGTTCACGGCCTCTTGCCTGGAGTTCCCACCCAGAGCTCAACCTGCAGCTCCCACTGCAGCTGCACATCCAGCTACCTGCACTGAATGGATTCCTCAACGATGTAATACCCGTAAAATATGAGAATGACTTGGCATTTTAGAATATATGTAACTATGTTGCTGAACAAGGACCTATGATTGTACTTAATATGATTCCAGAATGGACTTTGCATCCCTATATACTCTTCAATCTTTGTAAAATTCATCTATCACTTGTGGGTTTTTTTTTTCCTATTGGGTACTTTGCCCCTTCTCTGGTGCATCAATTTCTTCTTTGGTAATATTTGTCCTTTGAAAGAAGCTAAGACTGTATTATGTTGCAAAGCAATGGGCTAATTCTCTGATGACTTTAACACCTGTTGAGAGCTGGTAATCATCTATAGATGTCACAACAAATGGAGTATGTTCAGCACCCTTGAAAGATCAGGCTCTAATATGTGTAATGTGAATCATCTTTTTTCAAGGAAAAAACACCCATCTTAGGCTTCTTGCAAATTGTACTTCTGCTTAGCACATTTGAAATACAAGTGATGAAAAGTTAGTAGTGTCTTTGTTCAACAGCCAAATTCAATGTGGTTCCTTCAGTTTGCTCATTTAAGGTTTTTGAGCAAAGATTTGGGAGAAATGTGCCTATCCTAGAGGGAGAACATTTACCAATGCCACAATGAGCAACACCGAATCAGTCAGAGTCCTCAGTGATCTAGTATGAGAACTGGTGAGTTTGTTTCAATTTTTAGTATGGTTTTGTAGTCATGATGTTTGTTCCAGGAGTATCCTGATTTCAGTGCTATACAGTGAACCAAATAATTGCCGTTTATTATTTCTATAGTCATTTTAGGGAGCTGAATTGGACTTTTCACCACTGAACATTTGCCCTGTGAAGTGCTCTATGAAATAGCTGTTGGACTACATTAAAGAGGTTACGAATTGTTGACATGATGAAATGGTCTAATCTGCTAATAATTTTTAAACCTAGATGCTGCTATATTTGACACAAGAATTAGGACTTTTTTCTCTTCAGCATTAGACCTTTTCTCTAATTTTCCTACTATTATTGACTTACTTTCCTCTGTGTGGTGAGTTGTCCTTGGCGTATGCCAGGTGCCAACCTAGCCACTCTATCACCCCCCTCTTCAGCAGGATGGGTCAAGAAAACAAGATGGAAAAAAACTTTTGGGTTGAGATAAGAGCAGTTAACAAAAGCAAAAATGAGGGTCACATGCATGCCAAGCAAAGGAAAAAAACCAGAAGACCTTATTCCTTATCTCGATGTCCAGCCACTTCCTGGGAAGCAGGCTTCAGTTCAAGCAGCAGTTTCTTCAGAAGGCAAATGTTGTAAATAGTGAATCCCCACTTCATCCACCCCACCTCTCACTTAGCTTTTATATCTGCAGATGCCCTGTGGCATGAAATATTTCTTTGGTCAGTTTGGATCAGCTGTCCTGGCTGTGTCCCCTCCCAAGATCTTGCCCACCAGCTTGCTGGTGTGTGTGGGGAATGTTGGAGAGACAGTGCTGATGTTGCGCCAGCACTGCTCAGCAGTAGCCAAAAAACTGGCATGTTGTGAACACCTTTCCAGCTACCAATGGAAAGCACAGCACTGTGAGGACAGCTGTGGGGAAAATCAACTGCATTTCATCCAGACTTGATATATTCTACCATACCCAAAGGTGATTCCCCATGCTGAGGGGCATCTCCCAAACCTCTGGATGTTCTTAGCTCTTTGTTGTGATTACAGGGAACCTAGTGCCTTGCCCAGGGCTGAAAGACCCTCCTTGTCAAGCCTGTAGAGAACATTGTCGAGGATAGAAGTGAAGAGCTGAAGCACAGTGGCTACTAGGCAACTGCACCTTCTTCTGGAAAACAAATCCATAGAAGACCATTAATAACTGTGTGCAGGTTAAATGGGCTTCAATCACTGAGCCTTACCTGCCAGATCACCATGGAGTCAGGAAAAGGTTATCCCTGCATGATGATGTGTGCTTGTTAGTAAGAAATCAGGGAAGAAATTAAGTTTGTAGCCTGGAATCTGCCTAAACATGTCCAGCATGTGATGTTCTGTACTTCTCTGAGTGCAATTACCTCTCTCCTTTTCATGCCCTGAAATCAGCTGAGGTATTGAGAAACAGCTCAGCCTCAAAATGCATGCCTATCCTTTTCAACTCGTGAGTATTGATATGCTCAGATGACATGTCTGTGTACACATCAAGCAGTAAAATGCCAAGGCAGACGCTTATGAAAAGGCACGTTTTGGTTCTAAATGCAAATGGGTGCTTTAGTTTTGCATACTTTTCCTGCAATCGTACATAAAGCTCAGCAGGCTGGGCATGAAAATCACCGGCAGTAACTCTGAGCAGCTGAAGGCACTTCTCCATTCATTTTTGTGCTGGGTGTTGTGGAGAAAGTTTGGCACCTGGTTATCCGAGTTCCACACACAAAGTGAGGATTCTGCATTCTGTTTTTAGAAGGATAACCACTTTAAGACAATTTTGAAAGTTGACTTCCTCACTCAAAACTGACACTTCTTTTAACACATAAGTAGAATTAAATAAAAAGAAGAGTTTTTCTAAGAAAGAAAAAAAAATTGTAGGAAGAAAACTGAGATTTAAGAATTCACTGAGCAAAGTAGGATTTTTATGGGTTTTTTAACTTTTATTCCACAATATTCATTTTATGGAATATTAAATAAAATGCCCAAGGATGAGCAAAAATTGCAAGAAAATGATCTGATTTTAAACAGAGAGATACCAAATACCATGATATTAGAAAGAGAAAAATGTTACATGGTCAGGTGTATCTCAAAATTATTTGTGCATAATGGATTTGACTTATGCACATATTGATTTAAAAGGTGATCAAGCTGGTGAATAAGATTTGGGGTTGTTTAATTTTTGGTTCATTTTGGATTGTTTTCCATGCACATTTGAACACATTTCTTCTCTGTACCCTGGAACACAGAGACTTCAAAACATAAAAGTTGGTGGAAAAAAAAAAAAGTGGTTTTAGTCTTAACAGTGATATTCATGGAAATATATGGAGTGTATTCTTCCTTCCTTTATAGCTCTTCTGCATTGCTAAACCCAGATATCTCTTTGGCTTGCACAGTTTATTCAGGATGGATTTTTCGCTAAACACTTAGAGAACAGTACTGTTTTCTGAATAGTAATGGTAGTTCATGGCTAGTTTTTCTAGCCATGGCAGGACTAGGGATTACATGTTCCTGAACATGCTAGTACTGCTGCTACCTAGTGCCTAATGTCAGTGTATATTAGCTACTAAACTAAATCTCAGCTCAAAATAACATTTTGACAATAGCCTGGTAATAACTCCCTTGACTATGTGGAATAAGAAAAGGGAGGAATGCTTTCTCTGTGTTTTTATCCACTTGGTCTTTATCCTTTCAAAAAGTAAAGAGTAGGATTGTACTACCTTATGCAGCACGACTGTGTGTGCTCTATCACTGTACAGTTTTTGCTGCCGTATTGTTTTTCACACACTCATCACACCTAATTTTCTTTTGTCCCAGTTAGGATACTTGAATCACGATTAAATGAATGTGAAGTTCACATATTTCAGGAAGTTGCTTAAGTTCATTCTAAGCAAAAAAACACACCCGCCCTCCACCAAAAAAAGCCCCAAACCAAAACCAAACCAATCAAACAAAAACAAATAAACAAAAAAAACCCACACACAACATTTTAAAAATATTTCGGACAAGGACTAATTTTGTTCATGAATTTATGGCTTACATAATAACAGCATGTTATGTCTGGGTAGAATTGGTTTTTGTGAGATTAGAGAAGCTAAAAGTTCAGTTCTAATGACAGAAACTAGTACAACCGTATTGAAAAATTTACTTGGTTGTTGACACTAAAAAATAAAATCTGTCCTCTTCTGCAATATGTTAACTGAATTCACATGAAAAAGCGTATCCAGCGTGTGTCTACGATGGTATATATAAGATATATATAAAAGTGTGTAAGTTATTTTTAGGATGCTATACTATGTTCACAACCTGAAATAGGATATGAAAAATGCTAGAAGACAAACTTTGGTTTTCTTCTTCTTCTTTGTCTTTTTTCTTTCTTCAGAAGTTGGTATAAACAAGTGAATGAGACCCATAAGTGGTATTCTCAGCTTAAAGGAAGGGTGGGAAAGCAGTGGAAAAGCTAACAAGGGTCTCTTCCTGTAACCTACTATATTTATACTATATTTATACTATTTCAAGTCCCTGTAGAAACCATCCCACTTTTTTATTTACTTATTTTCTCCTTTGTTAAATAATACTAATAAATAAAAGAAGAGTTCTCACTTGTCAAATGAAACAGAAGAAATCTCTTTTTTTATTTTTATCCTGTTCAGGGCAGTTCATGCTACAATTCTGATGTTGCGAATAATGTGAGAGTTTGGCCGATCTCCACACTGTAGCACAGTCTCTGTAGTAAAGAGTAGAATGGAATGGAATGGAATGAAATGGAATGGAATGAAATGGAATAGAATAGAATAGAAGTCATAGAATAACATCATTAAGGTTGGAAGAGACCTGCAAGATCATCAAGTCCAACCTTGGACTGAATACCACCATGTCAACTATAGCACTGAGTGCCACATCCAGTAATTTCTTGGATGCTTCCAGGGATGGTGATTCTGTAGCTCCCCTTGGACAGTCTGTTCCAATGCTTATAGTACCTTTTCAGTGAAAAAAGTCTTCATGATGTCCAGCCTGAAGCTTTTCCTGGCACAACCTGTGGCTTTTTCCTCTTGTTCTGTCGCTTGTTGTCTGGGAGAAGAGGCTGACCCTCACTTCACTACAACTTCCTTTCAGGTAGTTGTAGAAAGCAATAAGGTCTCCTATGAGCCTCCTTTTCTTCAGGCTAGACAACCCCAGTTGCGTCAGCCACTCCTTAGGCAACTTACTGTCTAGACCCTCCACCAGCTCTGCTGCCCTTCTCTGGACACTCTCCACCACCTCAGTGTCCTTCCCGAGTGAGGGGCCCAAAACCGAACTCAGGACTCAAGGTGTGGTCTCACCAGTGCCGAGTAGAGGGGGGCAGTCACTGCCCTGGTCCTTCTGGACACGCTAGCTTTGATACAAGCCAGGATGCCACTGTGGCTTCTGAGCCACCTGGGCACATACTGGCTCATGATCAGCACCCCCAGGTTCTTTTCTGCTGGGCAGCTTTCCAGCGACTCTGCCCCTGGCCTGTAACATTGCATGGGGTTGTTCAGAACCCAGCACTCGTCTTGTTGAACCTCACACAGCTGGCCTCAGCCCATTTATCCAGCCTGTACAGATGCCTCTGCAGAGCCTTCCTGCCCTCCAGCAGATCAACACTCCCACCCAACTTAGTGTTGTCCGCGCTGTGTTGTACACTTACTGAAGTGTACTCGATCCCCTTACCCAAATTATTGATAAAGATGCTAAACAGGACTGAACCCGACGCTGAGCCCTGGGGAGAACCACTGGTGACTGGCTGGCTACTGGATGTAACACCATTCACTGCCAACTCCCTCAGCCTGGCCAGCCAGCCAGTTTTTAACCCAGTGAAGAGTGCACCTATCGAAGCCATGGGCTGCCAGTTCCAAAGTAAAGCCAAACTAGATTCATAAGTTACCTTTAAGCTGGATTTAGGAAAACATCCACCTTATGTGATCTTTTCAGAAAAAAAAAAATTGTAGCGTTTATGAAAAGGAATTGGACATTTGTATTTCTTAGAAATATTTCAAACTTTTTTCGTGGTTCACAGTGTGACTCAGTTCTCCATCTGTAGAGTAGGATCAATTCCTTCCTGTGGTTTCATTTGTAATTTACATACTGCTATCAATGCTGTGTTAGTAAGGACTCAGATCATTTGCATAGCTCGATTTCACAGTGGTGAGGGTGTTTGGAGAAAAAGCATAATTTTCCTGCATATATTGGAGTTCTAAAAAATGTGTCAGATGTGTCTCTGCAGTAGCAATCTTAGAATTGAAGAAACATTTATGGAAGTGAATGGTGATTCAGTCATTTAATACAACAAATTCTGAAGTGTCCATGCAAACCTATGTACAATTTTGAAGTGAATTAATGTAGATTGTTCACAGAATCCTGATTGTAAAACATATGAATGGAGTCTTGGCTTTACTTTCTAAGCAAAATGCATACACAAAACTTTATTTTTTGTGGTTTCCAAAGCACTATTCCTAAAAATAGAGTACTAAAAAAGACATCATATAAGTACAGATTTCACTTTATTCACAAAGTTGCTGGCTAAAGTTAGATTTCAGTGATATTAGTAGCTTAGTAGCAAAACTTCTTGAGATAAAAACACGATGATCTGTATCCACCTACACTTTTATCAAATATTTGGTGCTTGAAGTAGTAATGGTAATTTATTAATAAAAAAGTCTGTAAGGTATATTTTTATTTTATCTATCATATGTGTCTTTTTTAAATGTTATTAGACCTGATTCAAGCCATTTGGAAGTCTATGGAGAGATTTTAGTCGACTTAAGAGGGAAAAAAGAAGACCAAAAATCGCCTAAATACTCTGTAGAGTGAGGGTTGTAATGTTGTACTGCAGAAAGTGACAAGCATTAAGATTTCCCATGGCAGAGTTCTTGCTCACTTTGCCTCCATTTCTACTCTCAATACACAGCCCTACCACCAATATCACCAACCAGTTTGAATGTTAAAGGGAAAAATAGTGTTGCAAAGTACTTTCTCATAGAAATTGACTGCTAAGAGATTATTTTAAAACCTGACTTCTTTCTAAAAGCAATACTGGCAATTATAAAATGGGGGGTGGGGAGAGGAGAGAGTTTATGCATAAGCTTTTGAGTGAAAAGCTATCTTTCCATTACTGTTAACTTTTTTTTTTCTTTTAGCTAGAAATTTTTCTTTCAATTCTGTATCAGAGTTTACAATATAAGAACTTGAAGCTTCCATGGTTCCTTTGAGATATTGTGTGCATTTGTTTGATGTACTGCAGTTTTCAATATAAAACCTCAACTGGGCTTAAAAATGGGATTTTCACCTCTGAAAAGTACATTATTACAGTTACCATACAATAAAAATGAACATTATAAAAATGGGCTTTCCGTGAGTTATAACTTCATATCTAGCCTCTGTAAAATAGAAGACTTCTTTTTGTAATTTCCTTCAGAGAGGATAAAATTCCCACCCCTTAAAAGGAAAAGGAAAAAAAAAGACAGACCTCACAAAAGGAAAGATTAATGGATCCTGCACAAGATCTAATCAGATAATACTAATGCACAGATATTAATGAAGCTGTCAAGCTCTATTCACTGTACTGAAGGACTGAAGTATACATTGTCCGTTTAACCTTCACCATTGATGTAGTGATTTGCAGTCTTTTAACTTGGTGTTCCATTACTGGAATCTTATGCTTTTGTTATAGCAGGAAATAATGAAGGCATGATCTGAAGGCCATTTAAATAATGCTCTCTGTATAACAGACATCAGTGATAATTAGATAAGAAGAAACAAAAAAAGAAAGTCTTTTCAGTTCACTTTCTCAGTCTTTCATTATTGTCTGTAGTACGTAATTTCTTCATTATATTAGCTAAGAAATGTTGAAATATTTATGCCAGGTCAAGAGCTCTGACATATTAATCATACCTCAGATGTTTTGTTTGTTTTCCTGGATTATACTCTGCCTCAAACCCTGATTGATATCTCTGTATTACCCACAGGATCTGAGGCTGTGTATTTTATAGCAACAGATTCAGGATGGTGACTGTAGCTTTTGTGGACATTGCCACACCCCACCTGAGGCAGGCTCTGCTAGAAAGAGCTGAAATAAAACAACATTACTACAGTTAGCAATTAACAATTAACGCAGTAACACTTGATATTGTAAAATCCCTTTGCCAGAGATGCTGCAGAGAAATGCTAGAGATTTTGGATACTGTTGGCAGCATTGGGTACCAGAAGATATGTGAGGGAATCCTAGGGCAGGATTCGTGTTGCTGAGAGGAGATGTTTACTTCTTTCACTTATTGAGACTCTCTTACCAGCGCCTGGTGAAAAACAGGCATTCATAACTAGACCAGCTGCTTTCTTTCCTGGAAGAATTTTGCTACAATCACACTAACGACCATATGGTGATTTTCTTAGATGTACACGGCTAAGTTAGAGAAGGTTGAACCTGCACTTAGCAAGCAAGGCTCTTTAGGGTATGCATCTACACCATTGTTAGTTTTACATCCTTCTCTATGAGGAAGTACTCTTCTAATGAAAGTGTATTTTTGGTGTATTCCCTATTAGTTTAACATCCCTCATGATAAACATTCGCATGAAAAAACACGTTTTTATTATTTCTGTTAATAAAGTTCTAATTTAGTCTTCTTTAATCAATATAGAAACATGGGAGTGTCTTAATTTAAATAATATTTCTTCATTTTTGTGCTAGTCTATTAAAATGAAAATTTATACAACTTTTCCAGTGACAAATATTGTGCTGTATGCAGTTTGTCTATTAAATCAAAGTTTTCATATTCATTTTTACTTAGAAGGACTGTGCTGTTGACATTAGTATATCAGAAGCAGCTATCTTGTCAGTAGTCACATGCTACATTTCCATGTGTTTGATTAGGTATCACTGTAATCTCAATCACCCAATTTCAACAGATATCACTGATTAATGAGGACGAATTAGCTTTCCTTTCTCTGCTACATACTTTTATACATTCTGACTGGAAATACGCTCTTTGCGAAAGGCTCGGTGATTTTGTTTATTGAGGTGCAGTTTTGTTGGTCTTTTTTTCTTTCAGTTCAACAAATGTTGGCCTTTTGTCTTTGACATTTTTCAGGTTATCATTTCTTTATTTAATATGCTGTTTTTTCAGCTTATAATTTCTTAATTGATAGTTTACTTTTATTGTATAATGTGATGTCTTAAGATATTTGTGTGCTTGGTTGTTGTCTCTTTAACCTTGCTGCTCATCTCAATTAAGCAACTGTCATATCAGTTGCTTAATTGTTGTCACCATAGAATACAGTTTCTGAGGCATTTTTCATCATTCCAACATCCCATTGCATTTGCATTACAGCTGTGAGGTTGTTTCACAACACATATATTGTACTTTAAATATAAAACCACAGTGAAAATAAAAAGCTATTAAACATGCTTTAGTAATAAATGACTAGTTTTATCCAGTACAGTTACCTGTATCCAGATAACCTTTCTGTTATGGCATATGTGTTTTCCTAGAGCTGTGGATACTACAGCTTTGTTTCAATGCAAGAAGTAAGTGCTTGCATAATGTAAGGATCACATGAATTCCCATGCGGAGAAGCCTTTTGCTGCCACACAGAGTTTGTAAAAGTTCAGTGCCTTCCTGAATGTGATGTGCAGCAGTTCATTTTTCATATTTAAATCTAGACTGTTTGCAGCTGTGTTATAGCATCAGCATAATCGCTGACTTTAAGATGCTCATTTGGGATTTATCCTACTGTAACTAGATGTAGAACTTAGGCCCTTGTAGGTCAACAGATGTGTATTTCACCTCTGCTGCTCTTCTGAGTGAATACTGGAATGTTTTGCAGATGCGGGAGGATTAATTTGCAAGCACATCTCAGATCCCTGTGATGTATTCAGTAGCAGAACTGCAGAAAACCATTTTTAATCTTTTTTATACACGTGGAATTATAGTTTGAAGATATAGTTGTGTAACCAGACTGCAGTTTTAGAAGTGCATGGGTCTTTTGCTGCTGTTTTTAATGATTAAACTTGGAATCGCAAAGGAATAGTTAGCTGGACATTTGCTGCAAGCTGACAAACTAAGACTATAGATATAGGGTAAATGGTTCTAATATTATGTTGATGTTTTCTCTCAGTAATGGCCTGTAAGCTAACATGATTCTTTTCCTCTAAAATAATTTTCTTCATGGGACTGTCCTCCAGATCACAGATATCTCATTAGTTGTGGGGGTCATTTTTGATTATAATGTAGTATTTCTTTGAAAAGAAACTATACTTTCATTAAAGAAAATGAAAGCCGAAGGAAGGTGTAAAAAAATAACGTGCATTTTCCTTAATAAGCAAAACAAAACAAAACCATCTCCAGGCTGTGTCTCAGTACAAAATATTGTCATATAAGCAGTGTCGTTTAAGCACTTGCCACATTTTCTACACAAATTTATGAGAGCTTGGAGAAACAATTGTTTAGTCAATCCCAATACTGTGCTAAAAAATCCAAAGAAATTTAAAACAAACCCCTGCCCCCTCTTCAATTTTCTGAATGAGGTGTTTTCAACTGTAAATAACCTGTAAAGATTATATTGGGTTTTTATGTCTGGGTAGTATGGCACATTGTATTTTTCATTACATTAGATAAAATATTAGTAAGACAAAAATAAGTATTCATTCACAATGGTGAAATAGTGAGTGAGAATTTGGTCATCACAGAAGTTACAGAAAGTTTTGCCTTTATCTCAGAAAATTGTTTCACTCACAAGGTAGAACTGTCTTTACCATTAAACTCATTGTGGAATATTCACTAGTGAGACACATGAAAAAGTGTTTCAAGAAAGCTAAAAAATGAACCATCACCTATGCTCTGTCAGTCAAAAGTGTTGGTTGTATACAAATGGCAAAATTCATTTTGTACTTACTGAAAGTTTTAAGTGAAATGGTTTTGCGTCAACATCACTAAATAATAAAATTTCCATATAACTTTACTTGTATAGGAGCTGGATTTTGAAGCTAAGACAAGCTATACCTTGAGGATAGAAGCAGCCAATATGCACGTTGACCCTCGTTTCCTGAGTCTGGGGCCCTTCAGTGACATGACAACAGTGAAGATAATTGTAGAAGATGTTGACGAGCCACCTGTGTTTACTTCACGTTTGTACTCCATGGTGGTGTCTGAAGCAGCAAAGGTTGGCACTATCATTGGAACTGTAGCGGCCCATGACCCCGATGCCTCAAATAGTCCTGTCAGGTAATTGTGAGATGTTTTAATTATTTATTTAGCCTTGGCATTGAAGTTGTTCATCTTGTGGTGGGAGGGCCTTTGGTTACACTGAAAGTAATTAGTAAGTTTGGTTCTCTAGCAGAGAGAGGTTGAGATGTTCTATGAGTTTGCATGGTTTGACTTTTGTAACCTGAACTACAGAACCTTTGAAAAAAATATATATTTAAATCTCTGTGAAACACAGAAAAGAAAATATAGTTTCAGGAGTCCAAAGGAAAAAAACAAACCTCAAAATATTGCTCATATTTATTACTCTCTAAGCTTAGGAAGAGCCTATTATTATCTCTAGCAAGTTATGTTCTCTTAAATCAACCAGGATCAAAAATCATATCTATAATATACATGTATGTGTGTGTGAATAGCAACTCGTATTCTGTGTGGACTAGAAATAAGAAGTTAATAGCACACAGGCTCCCACATGGTAAACTGGAGCTGAGGTCCCACAGAAGAAAACATTAGTAAAAACTCTTAACATGAAAGAAGTGGACAGGTCAACATGCATCCTGCCGTAGTCAGGATGGTTAAAGGCAATAATATTTTGGTTTTGTAAATTTTGCTGCAGCTGAATATCTTCCATTTGAATGGGAAGAGATATGATCACTAGAGACACATGAAGTGTCAAGGCCCTCTTCCTTTGCCTGAAGAACCTGCAAGTCTTCCACAATATAATGTCCAAGATTATTAATAAAAACCATAAGAGAACAAAAATTATCAGTCTTATGTTTGCCTGTATCTAAGGTCAAAGCTCAGGGATCGAGACTGACCACCTAAGTTAAATCAGTAATGAGTTATTTGTTATTTTTCTTATGCAGAGTAGTAATATTAATTCTCAAAGGAACATGCAAAGGATCTAGAGAGCTATGGTTATGACTGAGGAACTCTGTGAATTTAAACATCAGCAGGAGAAGGAACACACACACAATTAAAAATTAGTGCTTCGTTTAATTTGTTGTTATTGTTCACTTAGGGCATACATAGAAAAGACCTTTGCAGGTACAGTATTTATTTGGATGTCACCTATTCTGGTAATGTTAAGTTTTCACTTTCATACATTGAAAATGAACTTGGGAATCTAGTGTAGCTCTGTAATTTCTAAAGTAGCAATTTTAAGTTGCAAAAATAAAGCATCTGTTTCACTCCTAGAGGTGATGCAAGTGTTCTATCTTTCGTTATATATTTGCAACATATTCAAAATAGCTGATTCCTATAATGTACAAACAGGTCCTGGATGGATGTTTTGGCACGGATTTACTTGTGAAATTTATGTTTACTGAGCTCTTTCTTTGCTGTAGCAGTATTTTCTGGCACTGATGTTAGCATCTGGTGTATAATGTCTGGTTTAGCAGAATCATTTAGGATAGGCTTAAACACTGTTCCATTAATGCAGGCTGTGCTCAGAATGCTTTTGACTCCTGTGTACACATAAAGCTGAGTTTATTGGCCTTGATCTGGTTAATTTTTACAATTCCAGCATAAAAAATAGTTATATCACCAGCTAGCATCTTGAAGATTTCTTCTGCTTCAAAGTTGTTTGGAATTTGAGGGGGAGGAAAAAAGAATAGTGAGGATGTATATATATGCTTGTGAACCTGCTATGTACATTGTCAAAGGTACTGAAAGATGTTATCATTTAAAGCTGTTCTACATATGCTATGATACATCAGAGCCAGATTCACCTAAAATTGGAATGTGTTAAGGAGGATTAATGAGTAAAACTTTTCATGATCTGTTTAAGAAGTTTAAACTATTAATCTATAAATAAGTATTCCAACTTCCAAACATTGGATTATATTGATACTGATTAAAACCTAGATTTGTTACAATTCAGAAAATGTTGAAATTACAAGATCAGACACAAAACCTTGGCAATACCAGGGACTGGGGAAAATAATAAATGTTTTGAAAATAAGAGGTTATCTCATATGGACCAGAGAACTATTGATGTTTGAACTAGCTTAAATAAAGGATTTAAAACTCCTGCAGCTCAAAGATTTTCAAGTATTAATGGCTGCAAGGAATTAAAGGATTAAAAGCATTTAAAATATTTTTTTTAGAATTTGGGTATGGATACAATGCTTGTGAATAAGTAAAGGGAAACTGCTTGCTTCCTATGCATAAAAATTATTTTTCTTCGTTTCATAAGAATCTGTCATCCGATTTATACAACTTGTTTGCTTTTCCTCCCTCCCTCCTTTTTACTGCTTTCTTCTTTTCCTTTTTTTTTGGTCTCTCTCACATCTCCATCTTCTCCTTCTCCTTTGGCTCTTCAGGTTGCACAGTGATAGTGTTAATAATTGGGAAATCTAAGGATTTCTAGGGGAAATCTGGCAGGAGATTGAATCTCAGCTATGAGGCCTGCCAAGATTGACTACATAGCAGAGGTGACAGGTATAGTCTCATGGGGAAACTTGCCAGGCAAAAAACAGCTGTAGAGCACTGCTGACCAAATAAACAAAAGTGCTGGCAAGAAATAAAGTGAAAAATGACCTACAATTAACATTAAATGGAAGAAGAAAAGAAAAAAGTAAAAGAAGGAAATCCGTCATTTCCGTAAATAAAAGAAAAACTGTCTTTACTGTTTAAAATACATCTCGTGATTCTCTCTCTCACTGTGACATAATACAGTAAAACAATTCCAATTGTGTAACAAGTCTCTGCACTTAGATTATACAGCCAACAGGGATAGACAAAAACACAGTAACACAGTAAACAAGAAGATGGTATATTACAAAAACACAGTAACACAGTAAACAAGAAGATGGTATATTACAACAAACAAATAGTTTTGTAAGATTATTATATCTAGAAAGTCCCATTTTTCAGCTGTCTTCCATAATTCATTCTTACCATATTGTTTGAAGGATTTGGTTAATGTTATATCAATAATCTAATATATCATCGGTGTGACAGTAATTGTAATGATCACACTTGATCTGATTCAGACATTTTAATTCATCCTAAGTGCAGCGAAGTGCTCTGGAGTACATACTTGACCTAAATGAGAGTGCAGGAATCTGACCCAATAATAAATCTAATGTCGAGAATATTCCAGTTGTAAATCTAAATCTGCCTAATCAACTGTCCCTTTCTCTCAAAAGGGTTATAAGCAAATCACCCACAGGCATTTTGACCTTTTCCTTTATGCTATTTTCAGTTTGCTAAGGAGCTCTTTTCCCCTTCCTAAAACAAATTGGGAGGTAAAGATATGTTAAGCCAAAGAGTTAAGGGCATGAGCCTGTGTTTGTCTAATGACATAAAGTATCAGGAGCTGACAGTGATGACATGCAATCCTTTGACCCTACTCTGCATCATCTTTCTTTTTTCCCCCCTTCCCCTGCAGCTCTGGGTGACTCAGGGGCTGTTCTGCTGGTGGTAGAAAGCTCTGTGCACAGACTGTCAGCCCCCATGGGATCAGCACCTGGCCAGTACAGCCTTGCAGCAAATTCCAACTCACCTACTCCTTAGCTGCATTTCAGGAGGATGCTATTTCATTAATTCCTGAGTTTGCCTGACAGCAGAGAGGAAGAAAGAAAAGACAGAGGAATACCCATAATCTCAATTAAGAGGACAGTGTGGGAGTGGAGCCCACCACTGTCAGCACAGGTCACTGTGTGACTCTCTCACCTTTGCATATGGCTTTGCTTCTCTCAATGCCTCAGGGAAACTGGGCTGAGCAATGCTTTAACTAAGGAAACAGTGGAAACACTTTTCATCTAATAAGAAATCAATGAAATATTTTTACTGGCTGTAATTGAAAATAAATGAAAAGTTTTCTTTCATCCTTCATCTAGGTATTCGATAGATCGAAACACAGACCTGGAGAGGTATTTCAATATTGATGCCAACAGTGGAGTCATAACAACTGCCAAATCTTTGGACAGGGAAACTAATGCTGTTCATAATATCACAGTTTTGGCCATGGAAAGTCGTAAGTATCAGCCGAAAGATTTTAACAACTGTTTGTGTGTAAAACTTCAGGCTTGGTTGTGATCAGCTTCATTCTGAGAAATTCTGGCAGTTGCAAACTGTGGCAGATAAAAATAACTTACTTAGAGCAAAAGAAACCTATATGATAAAAACTAAAAAATACAACAGTTTAGGTATTTGCTCTTCCCTTTGCTTCACATCTTGTGTATTCTTTTGACTTCTGAAAAACAATTACAAAGGGAGATGAAATATGTTAAGTCAGCAGTCTCAGACCAAGTGTCATTACGGGAAAAGTGATATGGAAGATAGAGGAGAATGGTTATCCCATCTTAGTGAGGGCACTCAGAGTTGATTGCTGTTGGTTAACCACAGCATTCTTAGAAAGTATGAAGAAAAGGGGATGTGGTTTCATTTTCCTGACTCCAAGGTACCACTGGTAGAGGTTATTTTGTACTTGGTATCTTTTTCTGGTGTAAGATGAAAAGTGTTAAAAAATATAACTCTTCAAATGCTTACAAGAATTCTGCTAATGCAACTTCAACCCTAAACTTGTTCAGCTTTGAATACGTTCTGTGAAGAACCATATATTTTTGGTTTTATATTTGAAAAATTTATTTTTTCAAATTTCATTCTTGTTACTACACTCTTCAACTGTGATAATAAGAGTTATCATTTCTCTGGCCTGCTATTTTAAAAATCATCACTTCTTGATATCAGTGGTTAATTTAATGTTTAACCTGAAAGTTAACATTTATAGGTTAGTGTCTCTGAATTTATCTTATATTATCACAGGTAGAATTTTGGTCTAAAAGTCCAACATGGAAAATAAAAAATTTTTCTGGATAGTAACAGAACTGATGAGGTAGACAAGAGGCTTATCTGACACAAGTGAGAGTCTAGCAGCACAAGTAAAACCTTGTACTGCTTTAATTTATGTTCATGCCTGCTTGGTTTTCAGTAAGTCTAGTTCAGCAGAGGAAAAAGTTGGTGTCAAAATTGCCTACTTCTCTGGTATTTCACATATAGAATAAAACACCCAAACCAAACAAAACACTTCGTGATTTACACTTAGATACATTGCCTTAAATATTTAAAATATTTATTAAAATGCGGTTGCAAGGCACCATAAAAAGATAGATGCATATTTGACGTTTTGTGCAGCTTTTCATTTTGCCCTGCTCTAGCACTAATATCACCACTTGTGGTAAAAAAGGATTGTAATATCCCTTTTTCCTGGTCTAAAAGACAAGCAAAATAAGCATTGCACTCACTGATATCCCTTATGCTTAGTCCAAAACATATTTACTGCTTAAGATTAAATTATGACATCGGACCCTGAACGTACTCATACTTTAGCTAGAGATGTGCATCAGTTTAAGAATGTGATTCATATTTAATGTGTTCAGTATGTTAATGACAGAATTGAAATACTTAGTTTTGTGTGCACTTTAAATACTTTGTTATTTGCTTTGGAATGCAGCCTTCTCTTCTTTTCTGTTATACATAGCTGATAAAATTCTGGTTTTGATTTCTTAATAGCCTGATCCATCTGAATTTCAGAAAAAAAACTTACTTAAACCATAATATTCATACTATTCCCAGTATGAATAGTGATGTTCTGGATAGCTGTACATTTGGACAATCATTTCACATCATCTTGCTCTTATCCTTCCACGCGATGTGATTCAATGCTGTGATTAGCGAGTTAGATTTCCAGTTTGTCCTGAGAGTAAAATCTCGGTTGAATAAAAGCAGTTGGAACATTTCAATGTTGGTCCAGAAGATCAAGCCAAGAGCTTCCTTTGTCTTTGAGGGAGGTATTGTAGTTGATTTGACACACATATCCAAAAGAAGAATGCAAATGAAAAAGATACTGAGCCAAAGAATAACTTGCAAGGACCTCCTCTTGATTGTTTTGTTGGATTTTTCCTATAGAGAATCCAGCACAGATTGGGAGAGGTTATGTAGCCATCACTATCCTTGACATCAATGACAATGCCCCTGAGTTTGCCATGGAGTATGAGACAACTGTCTGTGAAAATGCTCAACCTGGGCAGGTACGTCTTGATAGGTTTTATGTCTATTTTTATCAGATAGGCAGCCATTCCTTATGAAAATCTTCCAGCTTTAAGCAAAATCAGCTTACGACAGTAAAAATGAGGCTTTGATGTGCAGTACAAGAAAACAGTAATAAAGATGCAGGTATAAAAATTCCTAGTTGAAGGTATTGTTAAAATCTCTGGCTTTCTTGTATAACTGATGGATTTTTCTTAATTCATCCAGTTCTGAATAATATTAAGAGCACATACCTCCTCTTAATTTTGGTTGGAAGTGGAAAGTTGTAACATAAAGGTTATTCTGAGACTAAAGGCCTACCATTCCAAAAATGAGTACACATTTTTATTCCCCCTAGGAAGTATTGACCTTAAGGACACAGTTTCACAAGGGGGATGTATTCCTAGTATTTTTAAGTATGCAAATATCTTTCAAGTAGTCCAAGACTCAACTAATGCTATGTCCTGTTGTTTATCCTTGGTGTCTCTCATACTTGGCCTTTTCCTCTCTACTTTGTAAGACCTCTTCTCACCTCCAGAAGGCTAGTAGAAGTTTTCTCTGGAAGACTGTTGCACTTTTGTACCTTCTCCTGGTATATAGTCCTTCCTGTGGCAGACATTATTTATTACACATTTCAAAATCACATCCCACTTTAAATACCTGACAAAAACACTACGATTATCAGTTGTGTTCATGAGAAACACAGAATACACATGCTCTTATTGTTGTACCTGTCTGTTTTCCCTGTGCTCTGGTCAGAACTGGGCTAGAGAATTGGAGTTTTCATTTTTTATGGATTTTAAGCAGTGGTGACACTTTCTTTAGTGGTAGATTTTGGCAGAATTTTAGAAAATGAAATTTAAAAATAATAACAATAATAAAAATGAAATTCCAGAAAATACTAATATTCTTATGACATGCCTTTCTGTTTTTCATTATATTTAAAAAAAAAAAAAAGTGTACTCAAATGCTCAAAAGCTTCATAGTTTCCCTCTGAATGTTTACAACATTGATTGCAGCCACTGATAACTATCCTAAGAACCATCCAGAAGATACAGTTCTTTCACTGCTATGTAGTTTGTACTCCAAGCTCTGGTGAATGGCAGGACCTAACTTAATCCCAGGCCCTGCAGATCATTTCTTTCACCAATAACTTTGGTATAGGTAAAGAGTTGAGTCACACTTCAGTTTTAGTAGTGTCTGTACATGCTTAGGCGATTAGAAAACCAAGATACAAGATGATCAGGATTCAAGGGAGGGTTGATACTTTGATAGGCAGTAGAGGGTTTACACAATGTGCATGTACTTATGCTTCAGTGAAACCTTGATGTATCTCAAAACAGGTGATCCAGAAAATTAGTGCAGTTGATAAAGATGACCCACCAAATGGCCATCAGTTCTACTTCAGTTTAACAGCAGAGGCAGCAAATAACCACAATTTTACATTGCAGGACAACAAAGGTAAGAAAATTTTGTTTTGGTAAATATTCACCACTAGCACCTTCCATTTTCAATGCAGCATGCTGATTATGACCTACATAAATTTCTTTTCTGGTAATGACATAAATTAAACTACAATCAGCCTGCAAAATAATTCTATCTGTAGACTATTTGTCAAAGGAATTAAGCTGTTGTTTGAATCATTTAAAGCCTTCAGCCAAACAGTGCTGCTTCAAATCTTTCAATCTTCCTTCTTTTTTTTTGGGTTTTTTTCCATCAGTCATTCTTCGCATTTTTTCCCTGTATTTATAGGTTTTTATCTAAATTAGATTTTACCTTGGGGCAGTGACTGAAAAATGTCCAGGAATTCGTGTCTTATTAATATAACTCAAGGCATAAAAAATGAGTGCACGGTAAATTGAGAGGTTTTGTGATTTGTGGGGTTTTTTTTGCTTTTTGCTTTGTTTTGGTTTTTTTTTTAGAAAAATGCATATTTTCAGTAAGTATACCCCCTTTTGAAGAAAGTTTTTGATAATGAAAGCTGCCTACAATATTTGCACAGACTTCTTATGACTGTTTCCTCAAAGGCTCCCACTGACATCACATTTCTATTAGTTAAAATGTCTGAGAATACACTTCTAATTAGTGCCTTCATTAGTTGCACTGCACAGTACAGCAGCTGGGCACGTGTCCGGCAGTTTAGCTATTAGCTGAAGCAAATAGAACTAAATAGACATGATACTGCTCTTGCATTGCTCTCTTATGGATCTTATTTCTAAACCAGAGCTACAAAGTCATCCTATCAGGAAAACAAGGAAAACAGACATATGGACACTGAAGGACACTGTTTATACAGACAGACTTTGAATAATAGTAAATAAGTATAATGTGTGACCTAATAAAGATCTCTCACACAGGTCTCCATTGCTTTATTTTGCATGTAGTTACTGAAATGCTTAATTTTGTTCGTATGAGCAGCTTGCAGTTTGAAACTGAAGACTTTAATGGTAGGCATGATTGAAATAATAAAAATGCATTAGAGTAAGATCATTCAGAAATCTGATATCATGAGTACTGTAAAGTACCTAATGAAAAGAGAGGCCCTCTTCCAGAGAACATATAATTTGATAAAAGTAGTACTAGACTTTTGTGATGCCAGTAATATCAGTGGAGTTACAAGACACAGCAGCAGTCGCCTCATGCAGCATTAGTTAATTTTATGCATTACTCATGTGATGTTATATCAAGATGTGCCAGATGGGTCACAACAGATGACACAGTAAGATAGTTTTACTGACTACCAATATACCTGTGTAAGAATAGATAGGTAAGTAGACAGACCGAATGAACAAACTTTCTGTACATCCTAGGAGATGTAACTCCCTACCTCTCAGAAGCTGTCAATCTGTATTGAACACACTGAGGTTTGCACGTATCTTCTTGAACATGTGGACTTTTTAATCACACAACTCAGAGCAGTGTGAGACTATACCTTTTAGACTGATTATAATAGTCATCTTGATTCTCAGAAAAGTCTGAAAACAATTGCATGTCTTTGTTGCATGCGCAATTACCTGTATTTGTGCACTGACTGGATTTTTTTTTGCAGTCAAAAAATATTTCAGTGATCTTCAGAATCTATTTTCCTTTTTCCTATTAATATGGGCATCTCTTCCATTAATATGATAACTGTATCTGTAAATAATTGAAATAGATGCTTTTAATTTAACTGGAAATCTCTATGTAGATACTTAATCTGATCACTGAAGGATAATATTTTTCTTTTTTATAATGATCTCGTCTTCAATGGTCTATCAAGAGTGTGAAACTGTGAGCTTAGCTAAAACCAAGTAGACCTCTGCGTTTTTGAAATATTCTTTTGTTTAAAAATAGAAATATTTTTGTTTACTTGGGTATCATTTCTCAGTTGATCCTACCTCTGCAACTTCAAAAATGTATGACCAGGAAAGATAAACTTGTTGAAATAATATGAATGTTTTTATTAAGTCTTTAAGTAGAAGGCTAGAGTATTTATAGGCTTGTGTTTTAGAAAAGTCACATACTTTATAATTTGTCTTTTTATTCCTTTATCTAGATAATACTGCGACAGTATTAACCAAAAGAAATGGGTTTCGAAGACAGGAACAGTCTGTATTCTACTTGCCAATATTCATAGTGGACAGTGGATCACCTTCACTTAGTAGCACTAATACTCTCACCATCAGGGTCTGTGATTGTGATGCAGATGGTGTTGCCCAGACATGCAATGCAGAAGCATATATCTTGCCTGCAGGACTTAGCACCGGAGCCCTGATAGCAATATTGGCTTGTGTCCTGACACTGCTAGGTACGTCTTCTTTCTTTTACCTTTATTTTCCATTCATTGCATAAGTAGCAAAAGATATATGCATATAAGATTCAACATTTGCCTCCACCCTGATTTCTGTAAACAGGCACAGAAAGCATTCCAGGAAGAAGAGCATTTTGTATCATGAGCACAAAAAACCCTTTAGATCGGGATTTTCAAATTAGGTACTTTGTTTCTGTATCAAGCTGCCTCTGAACATATTTAAGAAATAATAGCAAAATAAAAAAATATCACTTACATAGTTTAATATGTAAAAGTTTATGGAAGCATTTGGTTTAGCATACTCACCATATAACCAGTATCAGTGTGTGTCCTTTTTCCATAACCATGACAGTTTTTAAACATTTATTAATTTGCATAGAACAAAACACATTCAGAAAATACAACGGATGTAATTTACTGATGAGAGTCATAATTAATTGACTTCATCTACATAGTAATTTTTTGTTACTCCTGCAAATGGTAGCACTATTGGATTTTATGTTGAGTAGTGAATCTGGAACTAGATAAAAGGCAGTGGAAAAGAATGGAACGGTGTCGACTTCCTAGTTTGGTTAGGATTTCTTATGTAATGCATAGTCATTAAACAGTAAATGGGAGAGTAAAGGGTCAAATCAAGGAATAATGATGAAGGATCAGGTGAGCAAAAGTGCAGTTTCACTTATTGTCTGAAAATTCATGTGTTAGCAAGGGTATCAATTCAGCACACAAGAATTTTCTTCATTGTTGTTATCAATTAAGAGATTTTTCTATTCCCTATCTGTACATACCTGTTCAAGGAAAGGGAGAAGACCACAGTCGCCTTATGTTGGTACAATCCCAGTGGTGCTTTATCTGTCAGTGTTATCAAAGTAATTTGGATAGGTCAAATCAAGGGACTTTTGTGCACACTTGTCTTCATGGCAGTATTTCCACCATGTGTAGATATCTCTTCTTTCGCACTCCGATTCACATTGCTGGAAACCACTAGAAAGAAATGTTCCTTTTGCTAAAATTATTTCTAAAGGACTCCAAAACGAAAAACCTGTTGCATATTTTTTTACAGAGTAATAAAAATCACTACCTCTGCAATGAACTCAACCAACTTACTCAGTAGCTATATATATAGGAGGTGACATTTCTAAAGTTTTCCATCTCCGTGACAAAAAAAAAAATCTAACACCATAAAACTGTTTAATCTCACTCAACACATGGTTAGGCCTAGGTTTGAGAAGTGGAAGGGAATTATTGCCAAAACTTTTAATGAACATTTTTAAATACCATTTTTCTAGTAGCATTTCTAGGCAATTTATATACACGAATGAACTTTATTTGGACATGAAGCTAAATATTAGAGTTCAAAAAGATATAAAAATACTCTCTCAGATCAACTGGCATTAGCATCAGTGAAAAACCACCCATTTTAAACTTTAGTTTAATATACTTAGGAAAAAAAGTTCTGTAACAATAGCATTTCGTTTGATCCTAAAATGAAATGTCACCATTTCTGTTGTACATAAGAAGGGAGTTTCTGAAGATTACATAGGAAAGTGCTGTAGGTACCATGCAGCCTGGCCTGGTCATAAACTTTTCTTAAACAAAAGCTGTATGACTTCAAGAAGACCATTGAGTGGAGACATAGCATGTTAGCACCAAATAATTTGTTTATTCTACTCAGTACACCAAGGTTTGATACAAGCAATACATCAAGAAGCTTTAGCTTTTATTCCAGTCATTTTTAAAGTGTTCTGAACAAGGGTTTGGTAAAAATATCTTGCATATTACCACCTTACCATTGATTTTTTTTTGTCAAAGACTTTGGACTTTCAAAGTCAGCTGTCTGAATGCATTAACACTGTTTGTCCAAAAAGGCATTTGTATGTGCCATCATCGCTTCCAGTCTAAACTGTTCCTTTTGAGTACAGTTTAGAGCTACAGGAGCAGTTTAGGCTGCATTTTTATGATAACCCTGGCTTTGAGTCCTGCATTTTGATTCTGTATCCTGCTACTGTTTTATTCTCAGCCACATGCCAGTGTCCACAAAGAAGAGGTACCTAAGCATCACTAATCACTGCCGACCAGTGAAACCCCAGTCATTTATTGCTGCATGTCGGGTCCCAGAGCCTTTCTTCTTCTCTCATGTATTCCTAGAATATGTTTTCTGGTAACAGCTGCATGGTGGTATAGCTAGGAATTTACTTTTTCCCTTATGCTCTTTGCATCCATTCCTGAGAAAAATGCTGAAGATCACTGGTGCAGCATAAAAAACAGTCTTCACCTGTTGGCAAATGGTTCCAGGACTGGGACAAGGGATGCACATTTTTGTGTACGAGTTTATCAGTGAAAAGAGGATACAGTCTACTGGATCAATATCATTTTCTGACCCAAGATTAACATGCAGTGCAAATCCAGTCACATTCATCAATGTCATCTTAATGCGGGTGCCAGGTGTAAAGCAGAGAAGGCATGAAATTTGCATAAATGGAATGAATACATGCATTCTGGAACCACTGTCTTGATTTCTCAACTAGCTCCTATTTTCTTAAAGTTAGTATGATATACTTTGATATTTGTTCTTGTGCCATAACCCTTTGTCTAATATCTAACCATTTGTCTTGACCACGGCCCAGATTGCCTTAATGAGGTTTCTTGGTGTTATTATTTTTACTTAAACAACCAATCAATTTTAGATAAACACAATACTTTCACTGACCATAAGAAGGAAGAACATTACTAATTCATACTATTTTATGATAATTGCATGTTACATGGTATAGAACCATTTTTTCAAACTAAAATAATTTTTAAAGTTAAAAACATTTTCCCAAAGTCTGCTCCTATCTTCATAGTGACTGGTGGAGATTAAATTGTAAATTTTATTCCACGAGAAAGTTCCAGTACTTTGTTAATTATTCAAAACAGCTTTGCAATTATGCAGTAAGGCTAAGTTTTAGAGAAAGAAAAAAAATCTTTAAAAAAAATGCTTGCAATTTATTGCATAAAACACATATGAAAAGGCAGTTTGATTAATTTTGGACTGAACATAATTTTGAGGGAAGTAAGTAGGAATTTTTAAATTTTTCCGAAAACTATATGGTAATTTAATTCAAGATAATTTGATTTTCAGTCAGCATCTTCCAGACATAGTAATTGCTTTTGTAACAACTGTTTAGCATAAAATGTTTACATAAAACCACACACAAAGAATATTCACCTGTAGATAACCTAATTGTATTTGAGAGGTTAAATATTTTCTTTGTATTGAAGCAATAGAAAGCTAGATTGGCATAATACTTTTCCATGATTTTTGTCTTTCATACTTCTGAATGTAATCTATTAGTATCACCTATTTTCTTAGAAAGAATGAAGAAAGCTTCTTATTGGTGTGGCCCTAGAGTTTATGAGTTAATAATACATTAATAAAACTTCAAAATACATATTTAAATAATTATTTTTTTCAGTTGAAAGACAGCAAATTTGTTATCATTATCACGATGCCTACAAAACCCAGATTAAATCAGCACACATAACTCTGAGTTGTAAACAAGAAGAAACAGTTTTAGTCACAAGATTCCTATTCTCTGAATAGGTAAAATGTGTACAGAATGTGACTATGTAAAATGTGTGTGTTTTGATCTTGCAGTTTTAAAAGTGATGAATGTGGGTACTGGGGGTACCAAAAACACCACTTCCAGAAGGTGGTTGAGTATTCAATGCAGATGCTGTTTTGTGAAAGTTAGGGAGCTGACTAGGGTCACTCAGTGTGGGCATTTAAAGGTCACAGTCACTTTGCAAATATCAGTCCAAACTGATTAAACAACAGGTATAGGCGAAGCTTGTTGAGTGGTAATTAAATTCAAGTTTCCTGGGTCTTGTCCTCTGTAATTCCCAGACCTCATCTGACTGTACTGGCAACTGCAAGGTATAACTAAATAGGTTATTAGTGTGCTGCTTAGGTGGCTGAGGATCTCCAATCATCAGCTTTATGAATCATGACACACCTGAGGCATAAACCAATGTGCAGATCTGCTCACAGCCGATGCGGCTTATTGCTATAGTAAATGCCTGGCTTAGGGGTGTAGTGTACACAAAGCGTGATAATGCTTGTGATTTAGCTCTGTGCCTTACTGTATAGCTCTGCATGTAGTCCTCCCCCTCAGGGTGTCTCACGACTTTTATGGCTTCCTTACAATTATGTTGCAGTTGCCTTGAGTACAAAAGGAAAGATTAATACTAAACCAGAGAAATATGTTCAGGTGACCTAAACCTGACTTATTACCAGATCATACCAAAATGGAAATTTCATAATAATTCCATAAAGCACACTGCAAAATGTCAAAGCAAAAATCGGCTCTTGTATTCGAAGGTGTTTGTTTATAGACTGATTTAGGTGAACTGAAACTAGGAATATTAGCATTGAGTCTATGATGACATAAGGATAAAACTCCATATTACCACAGCTAATATAAAGACAAATGACATTTTTTTCTTGGCCATTGTACCTATAAACAAAATCAATATTTCTAACCATCCAAGTAAATCAGAAGAAGTAAAAGGTTGGTGTAGATGTCTTTGCTAATTCTGGTTAAGTCTTTATAATTAGTTGATTAAAATATCGATGGATTTGTTTATTTGTTATATCACATATGACATCTGTTTTGTTATTTCATCTCTTTAGCATGAGCTTGGTGTGTCAGTATGGAGCCAATCTAGTGCCCTCAATATGCAATACATGTGTGCCTAATGGTTTTCCACCGTATTATTTCTTTGCTGAAAATCATGAAATTAGCTTTTTAGAAGTCCAGCCAGTCTCTAATTACTAACTTAATCTCTGCTTTTGTCATAAATGTGGGAAATAAAAACCCACCATGACTTGATGAGAAATAAAAAAACTCTGAAACCATTTGCATTTGATTTAGATATCAGTGAAAATTGTTTAGGGCTTGTATCCATCTCTGCAGCTCTTGCACTGCTGCTAAAGTTTTATTCATTTAGAGGTTAAACTTTATTGTTCATGGCTGTTGGAAAGGCTAGAAATTAATAATCTTGTAAAGTCATCTAAATGCTAAAATATTTAACCTTTAGAAAGACTCCATATTTTTCTTGGCTTCAAGCAAGTGTGAGAGGTGGAAAGAACACTACATAAAACATTCATTGTATCTTGATTTTTATTGTACCTTTAGGCAGACCTTCCTACTAAGTTTCGTATTTTACACTTATTAGCAGGTCTTTAACTTTCAACATGAAGTATCTTAAGAGGGACAGCAGAGTGAAAACGCAGTTACACTTGAGTAAAGTAAATGATTAGCTGCTTCCTTATGTGGCAATAAAAACTGTGGCAGTAAATGTTAAAAATAATAATTATAAAGAAGTTATGCCAATAGAAATCTTGGTTTAAATATATATTTGTACTGTCAGCAAGCTGATTTGCCTTTCACTTTAAAATATCTTTTACAATAAGAAAAAACATTGAGTGGAGTGCAATTGTCTCTGATGACAATTTTATGTTCTCTGCTGTATAATTTACAGCTTAATTTGTATTATACAAATATCAGAATGTTTTGAAATTTCAAAAATGCCACTTTAAAGGTCAATATTTCATATTATTAAACTGCTTATGTAAATATTGTTCAAAACAAAATGCCCCAAACTAGTGACCTCTGAATTCAATACATAAAGCATGAATCAGGTAGATGCCAGGGGCAAAAAACGTGAAAGGGTGATGCTGATTATGTAGTAATAGAGTCACAAGACATCTATTAGTAGATAGATTATTATATGTGTGCTTGGTAGCTACTGAGAAAAGAGGAAAGAATTGTTGCCTAATAAATTTGTCAAAAAGTTTAGGGGGAAAAAAACCCTTGTTTTAGTTTTATTTTTAGACATGTGTGGCTCCAAAGGGAAATAAAAATAGTGCAGAAAGGCATCACCTGCTTTAGCCAGTTCCAGAGAGTAGCATAATATCTGTAGACATATATAGCTTTTTTGCATGTACAAATTACTGGTTTATTCTAGCCAAGTGACCTTAATAATAAATCATTCCTCACAATGACTAGATTGGTACTGATTTTAAAAATTCCTCCATGAAAAGAAAGGTTTTCAAGAAAGGCAGTCCTACGTCAGGCAGTTCATGGAGGCCACTTTTGAGACTTCCTAGGGAATCTCAAACTTAATTTTATCTATATCACCTTTTAGCTTTTGCTTTTCCAGATGTTTCTACAGCATTTAATTGGCATTATCAAAGTACTGTAAGTAAAGATTGAAAATCTTATCAATGCATACAATCACATATTCTTAACATTAAAAATAAAACAGAAGAGATTAACTGAATGTGGAATGACACTTTTCAATATACTGTTATTTTTACAATCATAGTGATGCCTGTGATTTCCTAGGAGTATCATTAACTCAGCAAATGTTATCCAGATGCTACAATATAGTATTAATCATTTTATAGGAGGATGATTCACACTCCATCATGTCCCACAGATGGGTGCAATATTTATATTATTGGTTCCATATTTTGTGTGTCAGCAATGATGTTTCTCTCCCAAAACTGTATTAGAACAAGAGGAGCCTTGAGCTAGTGTCTTGCAGTGCTTTTGGCTGTCACTGCAGTTTAGTATTAGCTTTCAAGCTGAAAGAAACTTTAAGGATTAAAATTAAATAACCAATTACATTTCTAGCACTGGTTCATCCAATAAACTCAAGCCCTAGCAGTTCTCATTAGATGTAATTAATAAATCTCAAGTGCACTACTTTTCACTTTTCAGGAAAGTGAGATCTTATATAGAGGTGGTTTTATTCCATGAACTAAGACAGTCTTATTTTACACATTGCCTAAAACTTCAGTGTTCTCCGATCTATGATTTTTTAACTTTATTTTTGTTTAGCAGATCTTGATCATATACTTTAATTCAGTCACTTCCCAAACCATGGTTTTTAAATTCTATTCCATTACTTTATGAATGTGCTTTTATCACTTGGGCAATTAAGAGTTTGGGAAAAGGTATTTTTTTTATTATTATTATTAGTAGTAGTAGTAGTAGTATTTTTTCATGGCTGTGAGATTGTCATAGTCAGATTGAACCAGTACTGAAATTTATGTTTAGCAGACGATATAGGATATAGTATTAGAGATGAAGATGCTAATCCTGAATGATTTGGAAAATAGATTATTTAGGGTCTAAAAAGCTCATGGTTTAAAAGCTGTTTCAGAACCTGCTAGCTTTCACATCTAACTGCATAAATTGTCTGCTATTTCCTTGGGTCTTTGCCATATAAATTAATGAGTACTTCCAACATTAGGAAAAGTATGAGAAAACCTCAGCACTGCTAAAACTCTAGTCTTTTTTTGTTCCAGTTCTTGTCTTGCTGATTGTCACCATGAGGCGACGGAAAAAAGAACCCCTCATTTTTGATGAAGAGAGAGATATCAGAGAAAACATTGTCAGGTATGATGATGAGGGTGGTGGAGAAGAAGACACAGAGGCTTTTGACATGGCTGCCTTGAGGAACCTCAACATCATGCGAGACACCAAGACCAGAAGGGATGTGACACCTGAGATTCAGTTCTTGAGCAGACCAACTTTTAAAAGTATCCCAGATAACGTCATTTTTAGGGAATTTATCTGGGAAAGACTAAAAGAGGCTGACGTGGACCCCTGCGCGCCACCCTACGACTCCCTGCAGACGTACGCATTTGAGGGGAACGGCTCGGTGGCAGAGTCGCTCAGCTCTTTAGATTCCATCAGCTCAAACTCTGACCAGAACTACGATTACCTCAGTGACTGGGGCCCTCGTTTTAAAAGGCTTGCAGACATGTATGGGACTGGACCAGACTGCTTATACTCATAGCCTTGGAGCCTTTCTCTGAAAATGCACTGAAGAATATTAAAACAGAAAACTCAACCTTACAGACTGAGGAAAGTTGTAAATATTTCTCCATTTTTAAACTTTTAGGTTTTTTGGGTTTTTTTTGCCTTTGTGGAACATAACTTCATTAGACTTGTCCTAGGGACTGCACTGACCACACAGAATATGAGCATTTGTTGGCATTTTTGATAAAATGAAATGCTCAGCCACGTTCAAATAGATAGCAACCCTCAAATACCTGCAGAGGCAACTCACTTTCAAGAATATGTTATGGAGGCACCTCAGCAAGCTGGTGCTACTCTGTAGATGCCTTCAAAATATTGCTATATTGAGAATACAGAGTCTCTGGTATAAGAAGAAATAAATTTGCAAATATATAACTCAATACAATATTACAATACATGTTATTTACATATGCAAGGCATTTTTTTTAGCAAATTTTCTTTACAGTGTACATGCAGCTTACTAGAACAAAAGCGGAAGGAGTGACATGAAAACAAACAAAAGCCCAGGAGATTTTTTTTTGGTGTTTCTCCCTGTTTGTTCTCAGAGCTATTTAATTAGAAGTCTCTGTAATTTTCTGGATAGTTTTCAAGAAATTATTATTTGTACTAAGAAATTCCACAGTGTTTGTCATCAACTTATGAAGTAGCTTAAAATCCACATAAAATGAGAAATATGGAGGTGTAGTCTTATGGCTGAAAAGTTTTGTGATGCCCATGTAGGTATAGAAAAGATGTTGCTATCTATTTGCTATTTTTTTATTCTCTCTTCTGATTTGTACAGGAGAATTTATCCTTTTTTATTATTGTTTGACATAAAGTGTTATATTTATTTTGGAGTTCAAATCTCCACTAGATTCAGGTTCATTTTACTGCCTCATGGTATTAGACTTGTCAGAACATGCTGATTTTTCTCCAGTCTCAGATAAATGTAGGAAATGAAGCATGGAAGTGGAGAAATTACAGTAAAGCAATGCCGCCCGCCATTCATCCCTCAGAAAGGAGAGCAGCTCCAAGGATATGCAGTTGTTCTTCTGAGCCATTCAAAAGTCTGAGACATTTAAATAAAATATTTGTACATTGAATTTTTTGAAAGAAGACTGCAGAGGTAGCTGGGAGTGTCTTCAATGCAAGATTTAATTTTCAAGGTTAAACATGTTATATGCTTCAAAGACTCTAAACACCTTGCTTTTCTCCTTCCCCTTCTCTTTTGCTGCTGATGGATCACAGTAAAAGGTTTTTCAATTTCTTTCTTATGTTAAGCGATGTAATACTATTAACTTCAGAAGTCATCTTTAGATCCTGCTGCACATAAGTATTTTTTCCCCAAGGTGTTAACTCACTACACATAATTTCTACACTGGTTCAGGAGTGCCAAAACAGAAGGACAACTATTGTTGGTTAATATACTGTAGGGTTTTGAAGTAGGATTTCTTAGAATAAGACAACTTTTTTATGATTCTGACAATATTTATACTTCATCTTTCATGATTTATTACTAGATAATAAGGCATATATTCAAGTAAAATAGTGGGTTTAAGTACTATTTCAGATTTTCTTTTGGTTTATATAAAATGTAGATGAGTTCTAAATTAGAGTCTGCTCCTGCAAATTTTTTGCTTGTACCTAACTTGAAATGACTTGACCTGCCTGCAATTACTGAGAGGTACACCAAATTGTTTGCAGAACTGTGTTTGTGAACAGAAGGTACTCCATAGAGGATGATGCTCACTCTAAAAGTACTTCTTTCTGAGAGAAGATCCTTGTACTAAAATCCTAATATATGAGTGATGTGAGGCTGGGGGATGGGAAATTATCATTAAGGCTTTGTAATTTTTGCAGCCCAGCATTATCAATTAACTATGTGAAAGTGGCCTTCAGCTCCATCAGAGAAGAAAAATAATTTTAATCATCTACAACATACTTAATTTGAGTTACATTTTAATAGACAATCATTGTTTCATAATTCAGTAGATTTGCTTCTAGTTGTATTAAATATATATATATAGGCATATATATATATATGACAGATTTTGTAATGGAACTGAAAGATATCGTCCATGACTTTTAGTCATACCTGTAAGATTTTCAATAAAAAGATTAAAAAAAGAAAAAAAAAGGACCACGTGTATACAGTTTAATGAGAGCAAGATATGCTGCAGAATTTAAGCAAGTATTAAATCA
Source organism: Ptilonorhynchus violaceus (assembly GCA_013397565.1). Lineage (NCBI taxonomy): Eukaryota > Metazoa > Chordata > Aves > Passeriformes > Ptilonorhynchidae > Ptilonorhynchus > Ptilonorhynchus violaceus. The sequence goes on from VZRJ01011173.1 coordinate 1,859,776, forward strand.
CCAAGGTTCTGAGAGAATAGTTTTTTATTAATCTCCTTGTTGTTCGTGGGAACATAATTCATGCATCTGGATTAAGATGTCAAAAATGCTGATTTTAGCACATAACATTCACAGGAGATTTAAATGTGGTCTAGAGTAAACAGCCCAATTTCCTTGCTTTTCCACCTTCTATATCTGTAAAAAAACCCAAAAAGCTCCACTATTAGGAAACTATGATAGGGTGGGTTTTTTTGGTGTGCTTTTTATGGAAAAAAAAGTGCTTTATTCTGATGCCATAAAAACTCTTGCATATTTATGTTGTCTATTGCACAAGTCTAATTTGATTGTTTGTTGTTACATTATACATGCCTACCTACTGATTGTATTGTTGCAGTAAGAAAGAAAGGTGGAAATCCCTAATGCTTGATGACAATACTATGGCATATACATAAGGGTGTGCCTAATACACGTACTATATAAAGCTCACCATAAATTACCATGACTGTAGGTTTTCACAGCTTTTTATCTGATTCAAATTCTTTGATTCTTATTTATGCTGCATAGCTGGATGTCATAAAGTATATTCTACTGACTAAATAATGTAAAATGTAAGAAATACTTTCTCTGTCCTGGAAAGGTGATGAAATTATTTGAGCAAATTAATTAGAACAACCCTTTAAAAAGACTTCCAATCTTATTTATTTATTTATTTCACTTTCTTAAGAGCTTCAATATCTAACTAGAGGCCACAAATCCTAGTTAAAAATCATATAAAATATTGCAAACACTCCCATCTTACAGTGGAATAACAACACATCTTTCCTTCCACCATATGCCCATTGAATTGGCTTATTTTAAATTGAGATTTCCAAGAACCTTGAAAATTGCAGCTTTAAGAGTGCAACTAAAAAAACCCTAGATAAAATTAACCTGTTTGATGAAGATTTAAGGTAAAGACTTCTTACTCTGCTTTGACCAGTGTGAAACCTACTGAATTCAACAGCGTCAAACAATGGTCATTCTGACTTACATTTTTATTCAAAAGAATAAACTTAGTGTACTTAACTCCAAGTTATATCCCCAATAAGACATAGCAGAGGCCTTCCTAAGCCTTCTAATTCTGATGGATGGGTTAATACAATCACTGTAGGACTCATGCTACCAACTGAAACTTCTCCTTCTCTCTGAGAATTAAGAGAGAAAAAAAAAACAACTTCCTTTTTACTGTTTATTTTATTTGTTGTTTTAAAAAGGAGCTGGAGGATTCATTGCAATTTCACTGTAAAGTTAAATTCTTTTCTCAATTATTTTTTTCCTGTTTACCCTTCAGGTGCAAGCAATAATTAATAAAAAAATATTTCCTATCTTTTTTTCTTTTAGAGATTTTGGATGAAAGCATGTTATGAAGTATAAAATGGCAGCATCCTATTTTTATGGACAAATACCCTTGTATGATATAAAGAAAAGTCATAGTTTGTCATTCTGAAAAGGAAATAAATATCCTATAAAGCATAAAATTACATTGACTTTTAAGATCATTAAAGAATTGAAAGGTGAACACAATTACCTATATCAAATCTAGTATTAAATTCTTGGTTGCAGTCCATCACGTGACTGATTTTAATTTTTTACATGTTGATTTTTTCATCTACTTTAGAATCTATGTAGAGTAATACTGGTTTGAGACATCATTTGTATTCACTTCATTAGCGATAGAAGGGGTCAAGTATATTTTTATTGGTCCGTGAAGCTAAAAGTGAATTTCTGAAGATAGAAGTGTCACTTTATCTATTTGACAGAAACAGGAAAGTCTACAAGATAACCAGAGCTCTACAAGTTCCTGTCGTAACTATGGCATCCCTAAGTTTGCCAGATCTATATCTAAGTTTTCCAGATACATCCTAAGATATATTTTCACCACGGAATGATGCCTTCCACACCAAGAACCCTTCGTCTTTTCATTTTCAATGCAGCTAAAATGTATTTTATTGTTCACTGATTTTTTTTTAATGGCTGTCTTCCCAAAGTTTCGTTCTTTGAACTAGGAGAATCACAGTATACAGGTATAATCTATTTTCTAGATGAAGGAAATGAAAAAAAAAAAAATCTGCATATGATAGGCTCTACTTTGTTATTATAATTTACATTCTCTCACAAAAGAAAGAAAAACTCTTTCCATGTGGTACATAAAATCTGTGAAACCTTAGACCATACAATTGCATATAGAAATATATTGGTTGAAAAAACTTGATTTACTTCAGCATTTTATGACACAAGATTCTAATGGAATCTTTATGTGAATCCTTATATATCTAATCAAACACAATGAAAGAAGAAATTATCATAATTTTCTGGAAATCAGAAGAAAATCTCATTTGAAGCCACAGTGGTGTGTTGCATATGCTGCTCTTCTCATGCATGAACACATATTTCTTAAAATTATATATATATTTAAACATTCCACCCCCCAACTATCTCTTTTCAAATACTTTTTGTTTTTAATCAGAGAGTGTCTGGAGAAAGTAATCCTACTCTCAAAAACTTTGTCTATCCCAATCAATGACTGATGTAGAAAACTATAGTTTAGACTCAGGAAAAACTTTTAAGACTGCCCCCACAATGACAGAAAATTGGTTTCATATTTTGACCCAAAGTAGTTTAAAAGCTGTTAGAAGTGTTGCAAGGACTGTTGTTTCCATGAATTTTTAAAGTCATGGTATCAGATTGAAATTCCTATTCCTGGAAGTGCTGTAAAGTTAAATAGAGTTTAATATTTGAATGATTACCTAAGGTCATAAAGCTGTTGTCCAGCATAACAACAAGCTGACTGCTGAACCAGTACTTTGAAAAAAGTCAAAGATTTTTTTTCTCCTTCTACTTGCTGCCATATCGGTCAAAGTCAGAATTTCTTTTCAGTGTACACCAAAGCAAAATAATGTTCAGTCTAAGTTGAACACAGGTAATTAGATCTTGTCTCTCCTTCACAAAGGCTAAAAGACTATTTACTAGGTCATTCTATTCAAATATTCTTGTGTGATTAAGTCTTGACTGCCAGGTACCTGAGACCTGTGAAGTTGTTGAGGTTTGGGGGTTTTGGGGGGGGTGGGGTGGGGTTTGTTTGTTTATGTTTTTGTTATTGATAAAGTTGATATTTTTGAGGAAGTCCTTATATTTGAATTAGTTGACTTTTTCATTGAATTTTAAAACAATTCATTTTGTTTTACTTTGGTCAAATCAATGCCGGCCATGTATATCCTGACTTTTCTTCTATTTTGATTTCAAATCCACCTTTTTCTCTACTGTTAATGGCATAACAGAAAGTCCTGAGATGTTCCCTCTCTTTGATGTCAAGAATCTATGGAGGAAAAGATGAACACAGGGTCAACAGACTGCAGTGAAACTAATCTGTCATTTTCTCAAAACGCAAGCTCACAAATTCCGTAGTTAAGCTGCCATTAACACCATTCAAATCATGACATGGATATAATCTTAAAACTGTAAAATATTCTGGCACTACTATCAGAAATTTTTACACATTTAATGAAATCACATTTTAGAATTATCAGAGTTTGTTACCTGTAACTCTGTTTCATCATTATTATTTATATCATGGTCTTGCTGCACCGAAAAAGGAAAAATTGTAAAATAGCACAAGTACAAAATGTCCCTATGTGCACTGACATTTAATGCAGCATTTTAATTACTGCTCTGCCTTAGTATTCCTCATACACTGATAGCATTTCCTCTCTTTGAGACTAACTACTAATAAATTAAAATAGTGTGATATTGAGCCAGATATTCAAGCTGCGTTAGACCATTTGAGTCTGACAAGAATATTCAGTCTGAATTTTAATGTTCTTCTATTTCCTTAATGATCAGAACATCCTTTACTATTGTCATCATACTGTTGAAGAAAGAGAAAGCAGTGTTTACTGATGCACCTACAAACTGCTAGGTGAAATCTTGATCACATTGAAGTACTTGGCAGATCCTCCTATGGCTTTCAAGAGGTGTCAAGATTTATACATTGTTAGGGGAGACAGATAAATGATCACTTATAACATGAAGATGATGGACTGTTGCTTTGAGCTGGATACTTTTTACACAACCTCTTCTACTGCTTTCCCATTTTGGAAGGCACAATCTGCTTCTTTTAATGGTAATGCAAGTAGCTTAATAGGATGCTTTTAGTGGCATAAGCTACTTACTTACTATCAGCATAGTACACATAACCTTGCTGTAATGAATAGTACTGTTGTTCATAAAGATCCTTTCTGTGCACGTGCTAAGTACAGACAGTGTTACAAAAGGTTTACATTTGATGAAGTAGCAATGGTAAAATACTGCCTGGTGAAGAAAACAAAACCAAAACAAAACACAAACATCTGTTTCTCCCTAAAATTAAGAACATACAGAATTCCCAAGCTATCAAAATCAAATTATTATAGCTTTCCTCAGACTGTGTGACCATCTGTAGCTTTACTGACTTCCATGACTGTAGGTACAATCCAAATTAACCATAATCTTGTTTTGAAATATGTTTTCTTGCTGATGCTTAAGGTTTTGTTAACATAGAAAGGGGCTGTAGCAACAAAATGACAGAGAGGTTAAGTTTGTCAAGCTTTTCCAGGTGTTTTTAGTGTTTCATATGTGATCTGATGATGAGAAAAATAATGTTTTGCCAGATGCTACTGAAATACAATTTCCTTTGAGCTAATAATATTTCCATCCTATGGAACAATATCTTCCAAGTCTGCAGTGCTTGGTCTGGCCCAATCTTCTTATTCAAATATAAAGAAAGAGGTATTGAGAGGAGAGATTAAACACCTCATTGATAAGCGTAATAAGAAATCTTCAATTGGTCAAAACATTAAGTTTTCCTGTTTTATTTGTGAGGAACACATGAATAGAACTCTCATAGGACATACAACCTGTTGATGCAGTTATTGATTCTGGCTGGATATCTGTTTGTATTTTTTGCCCTTCAGTTTCTAGTAGTTTGTGATTTGATTTATCTCTCAGTGTAAGTTAATATATGATAACAAAATAAAAAAATATGAAAAATTGAGAGTAACAGCTGCTCATGAGCAATAGATTAATAGAGTATGCATGACATATTTTTTCTACTGTAGCTTATCGCTGGTCAATATACTTTATTGGGACTCAGAGATTAATGTAGACCAACTTGGCTCACGCACAAAGCACTTCCATGAAGGGATTTTAATTCAAATAGCTACTATGAAATGTGGAGTTATTTAAACATTCAAAAGCCACTGTTCTTTGCAAATAAACAGAGGTTACCGACAATCCATACTTCTCATCCTTCTGGGAACAGGTAGATATATGCAGAGAAGACAGAAAGGGCAAGCTCTTAGAATTTAACACCTGTAGTGAATATGTATGAAAATCCCGTTGACTGCAACTGAAAGCAAGATAGAAGCACAGGAGACATCTTTCAATGGCATTCATTCTAATCTGTCTAATGTAGCCAATTATTGTCATCTGTATTAAGAGGTGTCTTATTTTAGTTTGTCCTTTGTGTACTACAAAAAACACAACTTCAGAAACTGAAAAGATTTATGTTGCCTTTTGGTCAATGTTGCGTTCATGAAGAGGTAAAGCAAATACAGAGTAAAGCTGTGGCTGACTGGCAATCTGATCTTACCTACAATAAAGATAAGACTGATGGTATGGGGAGTCCATGTTGAATGTCATACGAAAGGGGAGATTTCCTGAAACATCTTGTGCTTGATTTGTGTGTTGGAACCTAAGGAAAGCCAAGAACCTTGTGCCAAACCAGTTTGTCAGCATCCCATTATGGAGACTCTCCACTGAGCAGCCCACTAGAATGGAGGGCAGTTCAACTAACTCGTTCAGGGACACACAGCAATAGCAAAAGGGACACCCCCTCCCAGGTCCCCACAGTCGAGTGTGTTACCCACTGCCGAGGACTGCCAGCGCCTGTGAAGGACTCACAGTTTACAGAATAACACTATTAGCATAAAGAAAATTGTGACAGGTTAAGGTTCAAAGATTGCTGGTGATTGTATCTGACTGCAAAAATTTATTCAAAGCAATATACAGATAAACTCTAATCCCTAACAAAAACTAACTCGAGATAATCTTTCAGCATATGGTTCTATCCAATAGGCATCCCTATGGGGGAGGAAACAGGCTCAGCCTGTCAACTGATCCCAGCAGTTACAATGGGACCTCTAACTTCTCCCAGTTCTTAACTTACTATTATAAAATTTCTTTGTGTCTAGATGGAGTGAACTCTAGACATACATTATGCTCAGTGAGGGGTGCTCATACCTTGGAGGCAGATAGCTTTGGGATGGAAGTGCTCATCAGTATTACATCTGAGGTAACCTTGGGATGGAGATGGGTGTCGGTATTACATCTGAGGAGAATGTTTTCACTACGGTTTCTGGTTCAACAGCAAGACATTTTTTTATCTCCCTTGTTAGGCAGCTGCTATATGGCTTAACATCTAAAAATACCACCAAGTTTCCTCTGCAAGGACTTCAATAGAGCCTGGGTTGCCATTTCTCTACTCTTCTCCAAGGACCTTCTCCAAGGTCCGTTTCATCCCCCCTTAGCACGTGCTGTGTGTGGGAAGTTGGGCGTATTGATCGCCTTCCATCTGAAGAATAGCAACCACATTTCCCCCCTATAATTTCCATACTGTTATAACTTTCCAGTTTTCCTCAATTTTACCCCTATTCTTTTCCCTACAATGAATTGCAATGTCTTGCTGTCTCATTCTTCATCCTTCCAATGCTCATCTCTTTCTCTAGCTGGCATTTCCTAGAGGAAAGTTGTATCTTTGTGAATTCTCTCTGTATGGTGCTTCATACCACTGGCCACAGGTGTTGATTGAGTGATATAAACAGAACAGCAATACTAATGTTACTCTTACTACTAATAACAATAGTGCTGCCAAAAAGAGACACTGTTGGTCTTGGAATAAGAATATCAAGTTATCTGCCCAGCTTTGTCAGTGATCTGATCTGTGGCACTGGTTGATCCATCTGTCTTTGTCATCTGTTTATATAAAGGCCTGAAGAGGAACAGGGAACCTTCAGTATTCTAGAGAATGAAAATAATATGGCAAGATTCATGTAGTAACTCTTTGTTTTGTTTTTGTTAGTTTATTTCAGCCCTGGCATAAGTCTGGAGTAAACTATTCCCCAGCCAATGACAGCAACAATGTAATTTCAATGCTGTATATGGAATGGCAAGGAAGCATCAGAAAACAACAAACAATCCTGAAAATTATTTGGCATTAGGAAGGCATACAAATGCATTGTGATAGTCATACCAGTGGGATGGAATGCTGTAGAAAAAAAAGAAAAAAGCACACAAAATGGCTTCCAATACTTTAATTTCACACATTTTATGTTTCATAGGGTTTCAAAGAAAGAGAGATTGAATTAATTTGCTTAGTAATTCTGCCTTTGTAGTAAGTGTTCTCTCAAATCCACAATGAAACAGTGGCATACAAATATATGGAGGGCTGGTGTACTTTGTACTGAGGTAAAAGAAAGCTTCACAGCCTTGTGCTGAGTGTACAAGTAGGTAAAGACAAGTATTTGATTGATGTTTTAATATGAAAGAAGCCATATTTGCAAGTAACCAGAAAGGTTTTGAGAATATATTTTCTCCTCAGCTAACTTGATTTCAACAGCTGAAGCTATCTTTAAAACCTTATGGTATAACTAATATGAGATTAAAAAATAACATGGAAGCTCCATCTGAGGAGGGATAATTAATTCATCTTGCTTGCCATTCAGTCATAAGAAAACCCAATGGTTTTGTAAATTTGAAAATCTGTCCTCTCTTTGGAAATGAGAAATTAAAGAAATTAAAGGTTCCCTCACTAGCAAGTTGTATTGGCAAAGCAATGTGTGAGAAAAGCTAATGGCCTTGAACAGACTACCTCACTGAATGATATCTCTAAGGTTAATCTGCCATGTGCCCAAGGAATCATCAGGTTAAAAAACCAAAATCAGTGCTCTGTTAGAAAACCAAAGTGGAGGCAGTTCAGGTAAGCTCTCATCAATTTCAGTAGGAAACAGGTTTTGCTCTATCACTTTCTCTCTGTAATTTGTTGGTGGATGGAAATAATATAAACCAATTGATACAGATTAACACGTTATTAAATTAAAAGGTGACCATGCTGTCCAAAAATAACGTGTGAAATAATTCATCAAGATTCAGGCCAATAAATCTGGACTGCTTATATTTTTCTTCTGAGTGAATTAAAAAGGATGCCAATACTCTGACAGCAAAATTTTTTTCTGAAATAAATGGGATCTCACAGAACATGTGTTCTACTGTTTGCTTTCAACATGTTTAAGAGCAAAAGCAACAACCACAGAGAAGCAGAAGACACGAGTTCAAAGTGCTCAAAGAGGACTTTTTGTATCTACAGTAGTTGTTTTATTTGCCTTGCAGTAGCTCACAATTTGTGCAATATGTTGGCAATTATTTGGTACTAGAGCAGCAGTGAATTGACCCAGAGAACAATGTGCTTTTCAGTGAATGAGGCCAGGTTCAGAACCTCAGACATATTTAGGCAGATGACCAATGACAATGTGGCAGCTAAAGACCGCTAGGGGCCGGGATCAGAACTGTACCCGCACCTTCTAAATTCCCCAGAGACCAGACATCTGAGCACAACACTCTTAGGCGGTGGAATGTGACAAGACTCTCTACCTTAGGAAATCTAGTTATAATGATGCCTAAAATTGGGAG
>VZRJ01011174.1:121-89398 GCA_013397565.1 Ptilonorhynchus violaceus
GAGAGTGGCTTGGCAAGCTCATCTGCCAGCTCCCTCATCACCCAGGGATGGATCCCATCTGGTACCAGAGACTTGTGAGCATCTAAGTGGCTCAGCAGGTCACCAACTGCTTCCTCCTGGATTATGGGGGTCCACTCTGCTCCCTGCCCCCATCTACCAGCTCAGGAGGACAGTTGTCCTGAGGACAACCTGTCTTTCTGTTGAAAACTGAGGCAAAGAAGGTGTTAAGTACCTCTGCCTTTTCCGCATCTTTAGTTACTATATTAACCACCCACATCCAACAAAGAATGGAGGTTGTCCTTGCCCCTCCCTTTGCCATTAGGATATTTACAAAAATATTTTTTATTATCCTTCACAGAAGTGGCCGAATTAAGTTCTAACTGGGCTTTTGCCTCTCTAATTTTTCTCCAACATGACCTAGCAACATTCTTAAACATTTCCTGAGTTACTTGCCCCTCTTTCCAAAGGTGATACACCCTCTTTTTGTCCCTTAGCTCCTTCAAAAGCTCCTTGCCCATCCAGGCCGGTTGTCTTCCCCATCGGCTCATCTTTCGGCACACAGGGAAAGCCTGTCTCCTGCGCCTTCAAGATTTCTGTTTTGGAGCACATCCATCCTTCCTGGCTCCCTTTGTTTGTAAGGGCTGCTTCCCATGGTACTCTCTGAGTCAGTCTCTTGAAAAGGCTGAAGTCTGCCCTCCCGAAGTCCAGTGTGGAAGCTTTGTTGATGCTCCTCTTTGTTTCACCAAATATCGAGAACTCTGTTATTTCATGGTCACTGTACCCCAGACAGCCTCCGACCAGCACATCTCCCATCAGCCCTTCTCTCTTTGTAAAGAGCAGGTCTAGCAGAGCCCCACCCCCGGTAGGCTCGCTCACCAGCTGTGACAGGAAGTTGTCCTCCATACACTCCAAGAACCTCCTAGACTGCCTCTTCTCTGCTGTGTGGAGTTCCCAGCAGATATCTGGCAGGCTAAAGTCCCCTACAAGAACAAGGGCTGGCAATCTGGAAACATCCTCCAGCTGCTTATAGAATAATACATCCACCTCTTCATCCTGCCTGGGTGGTCTATAGCAGACTCCCACCAGGATGTCAGCCTTGTTGGCCTTTCCCCTGATTCTTGCCATAGGCACTCGACCTTATCATCATTAATCTCAGTTTCCACGGTGTCCAGAGGCTCCCTAATATACAGAGCCACCCCTCCACCGCTTCTCCCTCTCCTGTCTCTTCTTGAGAGCTTGTAGCCATCCATTGCAGCGCTCCAGTCATGCAAGTCATCCCACCACGTTTCTGTGATGGCCACTATGTCAAAGCTTTCCTTCTGTACCATGGCTTCCAGCTCCTCTTGTTTGTTGCTGCATGCATTAGTGTACATGCACTTCAGCTGGGCTGCTGATTTCACCCCTGACTATGGCTTACCACCCTTGGGCTCGTTTCTGGAGAGCCTAGTTTTATCCCCTTCCCCCTTCAAACCTAGTTTAAAGCCCTCTCAATCAGCCCTGCTAACTCATGGACTAGAATCCTTTTGCCCTTGTTAGATAGATGAAGCCCATCTGACTCTAGCAGGCCTGGTACTGTAAAAATTGTCCCATAATTCAAAGAATCCAAAATTCTGCTGATGGCACCAGCCCTTAAGCCATTTATTGATAAGGTGGGTTTTCCTGTTCCTTTCATCATTCATCCCTGCTACTGAAGGGACGGAGCAGAACACCACCTGCGCTCCTGTCCCATCAACCAATCGACCCAGAGCCTTGAAGTCCTTTTTAATTGCCCTGGTGCCCTTCTTGTCAATCTCACCACTGCCAGCCTGGACAACCAGCAGTGGGTAATAACCAGGTGGCTGCATCAGCTCAGGGAGTCTCCTGCTGATATCCCGCACCCGGGTGCCCAGGGAGGCAGCAGACTTCCCTGTGGGATGTTTCAGGTCAACATCCAGGGCCCTCTGTTCCCCTCAGAAGGGAGTCACCTACTGCGACTGCCCTTCTCTTTAGTACTAGAGGTTGTGATCCATCTGACAGATGAAGTGTAACTGAGAGACTCTCCAGACAGATTATTTTCTTTGGTGTCATCTGCCTGACCCTCTGGATCCAGGGCCTCATACCTATTCTGTAACGGCACCTGAGAAGGTGATGCGGGTTGGGAGGGCCTTTTATTACCTCCCTGAGTGGGCCCTGAGTGTGGGCCCATTTCCATTCCCCGCCCCCTCTACGAGGTCTCCTTCTGCCTGATGGTAAGAGGTGTGGGGCTCCTCTGACTCCTGCCAGGCTTCTCTCTGGAAGGGTGTAACTCCACCAGTTTTCATTTTCCTTAGTCTTTCTACTTCTTCCTTAAGCTCTGCCACTGGACAGAGCAGATCATTCACCTGCTCACACTGCACACAGGTGTCTTTTGCACTGTCCTCTGATACTGCCACAAGGCTCAGACATTCCCTGCAGCCAGGGGCCTGGACAGCTGCATCCTTCTTAGGGGGTTCTGTTTGTGTTAGTACACTTTTACTGGCAAAGCCTTTTGATTGTTTGAAAACCACTGGGGAAAAAAGGGAGGAAGTAAAAAAAAAGAAAAAAAGACACAACCACCACCAAGAGGGTGGCTGCAACCGTGCCTGCGTGAACTGCCGTGCCACACCCGCTTGCCGCTCCCCTCGCCTTGCTCCCTAAAGCCTTCTTTAAATCACCAGCAAATGCCCCGGAAATCGCCCCTCCCTTTGCCTGAATGGCTAGCAAGCAGGCTCAGAGGCTGCTGACCAAGAGCTTTTTCCCCGAGCTATGCAAGCATGCACTCAGTATACTGGTATAGCTGCTTGGATTTCTTTCCTTTGGTTCCCTCCCTCTTGAGGTCTATTTACTAGTGATTCAAAAAGTGAGCCTAGGTGGTGGGTGTGTGCGTTTTGTTCCCTTCAGTCTAAGTCTCATATATGGCTTCTGCCAGTGCATCTGGCATGGAATTTGTGACTCCTCTTCATAAATATGGGGTGTTTTAGCAATTGATACATTTTTAACTGAACACAAACTTTATGGACTATTAAAAATCCATATAGTATGCCACGTATGTATTTTTGTTAAAGCACAACAACTTGTATGAATACTGGCAAAATTACAATATGGTATTGTGTTTTTTCTTTTACTAAAAGGATGGTGGTTACTATCACCTGATCCCGAAGTTACAGTCGGGTTTTTGACCACCATTAACTTAACTGAACAAATACTTGAAGCTTATTTATTGTTTAAAAAAATTCCTGTTAAATACATTGTCACTTTATTTAAAAACCGATGGAGATCACAAATGCTCTGTGTATCACTGTTAAAAAAAAATTTAATTTATAAGTTACTTCAGGTTTGAGTCAAATATTTTCCAATGTCAAAGGGAAATAAAGTTGCATGAACGGTTCTGCTCTACAACTGTTGAATCCTAGAGGGCCAACTAAAGAACAGTTTTTAAGTAAGCTAATATTTTTCATGATTCAATATGCCTGAAAAATTATCTGACATATGCCAAAGTACATAAAAGTAGAAATGAACCTAAAAATGTTTTCAGAACTAAAATACCAAAGTAAATTTTGTTTCCTTAACATAGTTCCTGTGCAAAAATTATTTACTTTGTATTCAACCTATTTGATACTGCTCTAAATTTCATGTGGTTATACTGATAACCTACAAAATGTTTTGCACAGTGAATGACTTTAAAAAGTTTGTTTACAGTAATTGCCAAATCCCAAACTAAAAATGAGTATTTATAAAAAAAATTACTTTTAATTTGCTACATAACTTTATGACATATTTTAAACTGTATGTCCTAAAGTTTTGCATACAAATATTGACATGATTTTGGGGTTTATTTTAGCAATAACCTGTTATTTAGCTTTAAAGATTTTCATCTTAAGTAACAGATCTGGCAAATCTTTATTTTGAGACTACTCAATGAAAAATAAAAACATAGGTTTTTGTTAATTTACTTTCTCCAAAAGAATTAAATTCTCCATATCAGAAGATCAGATCCACTCGTATGTGCAAGGCACAAATGACCTGACTTCAGAGGAAGTGTGTTCCACGTGTTTCCAGTGGAGAATGGCTGTCCCACTCAGCCTTCCTCCTTTCCTCCCATCAAAAAAGATTTGCAGTGATGTGAAAAGAAGCCCCAGGAAACCTTTCGAGACACAGAGTTGCATCTGACCTGTAACAGTTTTGGATGAGCTTGTTCCTGAGATACAAGGCAACAAACTCAGCAAAAGGGAAATATAAGTATACTTGGCTATGTCTAAAAACCAGAAAATACATGTGCCTACAGTGTGAGTGTGTAAGTAATTCAAAGCTGTAGGCTAGAAACGTCTCATAACCTGAGGTCTCTATGTTCTACTTCATATGATACAATTTGTATTTCTTACCTTGTATCCTGTGCAAATAGCCGAAGATGGCTAAAAGCCAAGGCAAAATAACCTTTTCTAAGATAAGAAATAGCCTAACACTCACATTGGCAATAACTGTGTCACTCTTCCAGAAAAATGAATGCGTTTTAAGTGCTATTATCAGTGGAGACAGATTACACCCAACTACATCCTAAGAGGTTTAGCCTGAAACTCAATATACAGGGCAGTTACCCAATTCGTGATTTCCTGAAGCAGCAAAGAAATAAATTATACTAGCTTTTAGCAAAGTTCAATTAATACAATAAACAAAGAACATATGGTATTTGTAGGTGTTGTGTGACTTTTTAAACCCTCTGCTTCACTGACAAAAATAAAGAATGAAAAGGTTTTGCAAGTAGATTAGTCTTACTTTTGCTAAATAGAAACAGCTAGATTTAAGAACTTTGTATACAGACTTTTCTCTAATTTCCATTAAGAGTTGATGGGTTAAGGATTTTTTAATTTGGTTTTGCACTTAAAATCCACTACATGTAAATGTTCTCAGTTTTATGCCAACCTCTTCTCTATCCCTTACAGTAATTACAGATCTATCATATTGCAGAAAATCCATATTTAACAAGAATACTAGCCACTGTCTCAGTAGGGGAGCTAGTAATGAATGAGGGTGAAAAAAGCTAAAAACATTTTATGGCTGTATTAGTATAATTAGGTAAATCTTTTAGGGTGGTGTTTTATCCATTCAGATATTTTATGAAGGCTTCCTTACAAATTCAAGCTATTTTTCAGCTTACTGCTCTCTCTTACAATTTTGGTTGCTTTCTTTGTTGCTAATTTCTGTAGTGTGTTGATCCTTAAAAGGGCTGTGCAGAAGGAGCTGGTCTCCATTAACATAGTGGTGGTGTACATTTGTGTAATTTGATACAGGAATAGCAGTGTAGGTCTTGACTGGAAAAGTGTAATATGGAGACTCTGCTTTAGGATAAACTGAACAAACTTGACTTAATACAAAACAGCTTTTGAAAGTAATATATATATATTACTTTCTAGATATAGAAACCAATATCCAAGGTATCTTTCTCCTTTCTTAAGATTACAGTAAAAGCAATTATGGTAACACCAAAGACGTTGAAACATAAATGTTTCAAATTTATTTCACACGATACACTGTTATATTGCAATTACACACTATGCTTTTTATTTGTTTAGAGAGTTGCAAACACATATAGGTATATATGTATTTGCAACTATACATATATATAGGTATATGTATTTGCAACTATAATGTATTCTCTAACTAGGCTGGATGTTTGAACATCCTCTGAGTTTCCAAATCTCCTACTCTATAGCCACATGAAAGTACTTGATGGTAACTGTACGCTTGATGTACATTTTTCATTCTTCCCAATCTAATTGTAATGGATTTCAAGTTGAAGGAGTGGTACAGCCTCAAGAAAGTAGAGGACAGAATACTTGGGTTACACTACAGAGCAAAAAACTGAAATACAAATAATCTTTAATTTAGTCATAATTATCCAGGTAATGATGTAAATGCAATGATCTGGCAGACATGAGATGTACAAACACAGTGGAGGAAGACACTAGTGAAAACTATAATGATGATCTGTTTTGCTTGTAAAAAACTTTTTAAGATAATCCATGTCTTTCATAAAAACATTGACACAGATTAACTACTTTTCTGATTAAAAACCCAAAACAATTCACAATAAATACTTAGCTTAGAAACACTGCTTACCTTAACTTTTTCTTCCAATCTTCCTAAGCGTAGACTGCCTTCTACAATTTTCTTGAGAACACTGTGATTCTCATTTTCCAAACATCTGGCCTGCAACCATGCCGTATACAAAGCTACATGTAATCATTACATCAGTCAGGGCGACAATATACATACAGTGATGCAGCAGTCTGAAGAACCAATATGGATAAAGAGTCCTGAAAGTTATTCTCATAATGGCTCATTAATAATTTGTCAACTGACTGAATTCTATGAAATAGTATTATTCTGAAATGAAATCAATACTGTAAAAGAAACCAATTTTGCGTATTATTCTACAGACATATGTATGCATACGTAGGGATCCCATTTTCATGCACAAGACTCATCCTTTGGTTCACATCTAGCAATCTGCTCTTAAATGAGTCCTTGAAATTGGCAGGGGTTCAGACAAGGATATTTCTAATGTAGCATGCCTAATATTTAAAAGTAGATATCCCAGAGACTAAGATCTAAGAATCAGTTCCCTCAATTCCTAGTAGACATTTGTTCTGCACAGTTTCACAATCCTGAAGTCCAGTTTGTAGTGAACAAGGATTTGAGTTGTGCCACCATTGTTCCTCTTCTAGAATTAGGAATTAACTGCTCTATCATTTTACCCAACACTGATGACAACTTTTGTCTATTACCTGAACAACAGCAGTAAAAGCAGCTTTATTTTAACAATGTTTTGTGAAATGGTTTCAGATCCAATTTGAAGACCAGAGTATGAATATGTAAAATTGAAATTGTGCCCCGCATCTTGTAGAAGAAACAAAACGGGCTTACAAAAAGCCCAGAAATCTCCATGCCAAACACTTCCACTAAACAAAGTTGTTCCAAAACTCTCAGTTAGCCTGTCAAAATGACTGCTGACCAATAAGGAGCAGTAACATGCATATACATCCACAGCAGAATGTCTATACAGATCACTTCAAGGATAACAGTCTACCCTTAGACGGAGAAACAAGTACTAAAATTTTATGATTGTGTGCTGTTTTTAAATACATGTAGCTCAATACCAACCTCTAAAACTAGGTTAAAAAAAAATCTTCTAAACTTGATATATACCATTGCAGGTCCTAATGCTCATGTGAATTAAGGCTTACTTAGGTTATCTCCAGAAATAAGGGTAGTTGCTTTTAATTACTCTTCTAGAAAAAATCTTTCGCTGCTCCTATCCTATTTGCTAAAGCCTACTTAAATAGGGCTAAATCCTTAAACTGAAATTACAGCTTTATTTTTTGATAATTCAGATTAACAATAACTTGTGCCAGTAGCATGATAATTGCGTGAAATATCAATTAAGTCATATTAATTATTTAAAGGAAATTACCAAAAATAAAAGATGATCACGTTCCTTAGCTATCTTCTCCACCAGACCAATAAGGCTTGTTAGATAGTGATGGGCTGCAACTTCTTTTTTCATTGCTTCCTCCAGCTGCAGTTGCAAAAGACCTATTTTCTTCTTCAATCGTCTGTAAAAGAAAAAGGAAAAATCTTTCGACTGGGAATTAATAATGGCATTAAGAAACTTGCATCATATGTGCAAATCAACATGTAGAAGTCTCAAACAATCAAACATATTGTTAAAAATGCACTGGCTCACAATATTTGCAGTGCCAAAAGCATCATGTCCCACTTTTTGGGGCTCTTTTTTCTTTACAATATGTTATCTGAATGACAACAGTAACAATAATTCAAAGGAACCATTTGTGCAATGGCTACAAGCTCCTATTTCTTAAGATATATAACAATAATATTGGTTTTACTTTTTTAAAGTATTGTGAACTCATCTCTAAGAAACTGAGTGCATGAGAAGGTCTGCATATAGTGTCTTATCTAACTGCAAATAGTGTAAGTCTACTCATTATCAGATGAGTACACTAATGATTAATTGCTGTAGCTAACTACTAAGTACTGCATTAAAAATGTATTCTTAATTTACACAGACACAGAAAAGCTAGCATGAAAACATACAAAGGTTAGCAAAACTTGATAACCAGGCCTTTAGACGTGACAAAGATATGTTTAGGAAACATGTTTTTTCTGTAGTAGACAGAAAATACATATTATGATAAGTTAAACGATATTTTTACTGATATTTCTGCTGTTATTTTCAGAAATACAAGTATTTCTATACAAGAAAATGAGACTGTGGTAAGACCTGTTTGTCTTCTGTGTCATTTCCATCTCAGTTTCCAGGATCTTCTTGTCAGCCATGAAGTTATTTTTCTCTAACAGCAGTTTCTTGTTTTCAGCTTGCAGTGATGCTATCTTTCTCATTACATCTTCCACCTCACAGTGCTTTTTCTCCTGCTCCTGTTGTAAATGGCTGCAAAAACCAACAGCATAGAACCGGTGTCATATATAGATCTACTTCACCAAAATGCTAAGTTACAGGAAGATACCCATGTTGAGGACTTCTCAGGATGGCACTGTACCACGAAACAGTAACCTGCACTATCCAAAGGCTTGAAAACAAACAAATTTACAGAATGTCTTCAGGGAAACATTACTCTGCAGACTGTGCTGCATGACAGCACGTTTGACTTGTGCTATGTCGTGTAATTTCCATATTGTGACAACTGGAGAAACTTAGAATTCTAGTTTAGAATTTCAGGATCCTTTACACATGTTCTCAAAGATGGGAAAGAAAGAATGAGAACGTTTTATATATAATATTGATAGAAGCAAACAGACTTGACAAAAGTGGTATTTTTAATGCCTCCTCTTCTACTATTTAAAATGGTACAATTAGCAGTACGTACTCTATAGCAGAAACACTTCTACCAATGTTGCTAGATCTGGGACTTCCTTTTGTAATTTTAAATGTCTCTAAAAACCAAGACAGTGTTTTTAAAATACTTCTTTCCCTTTCTTTGTACTTAGGGAGTTACCTTCCTGGATTACCAGCAGAAGTTTTCATTAACCTTCTACCTACAGAGTACTATGTATGCAGCTCTGTTCACGTGCATGCTTTGCACCAATGTTTCTTCATGCACCATATGTAAACTCGTACCTTTTTAAATCATTCACCAAAGCCAAGTGCTCCTCTGCTGTTATTCTGCTATCCATTTTGGCTTTCAGCTCTTCACAAGTAGAACACAAAGCTTCCAGCCGCTTCTGGTACTCTGCTATCTCTTGTTCTTGACTCTGTTTCTTACCTTCCAAGATTACTATTTGCTTGGTCAACTTCGAAGCTTTTAAAAGGGGAAAAAAAAAAACCAACTGTGTATAGCAGAACTAATTCAATCACTCAGTGAAACTCCAACTAAACATTAATACGGTAATTCCTAGTTGTTCACAGCATTACGTAACAGTGCATTTGGCAGTTTGTATTTTAACAGTTTGGACTTTATTTTTTGCTGTCTCAAGCAACTTATTTTGGAAAAGTGCAGAAACTTCAAGACTACTTCTTTTCAGGGCTATAAGCTCATTGAAATGTCATTTTACTCTGAAAAATTCTGATTCAGTTTAAAGTGCTCTTAAATTATGAAAATTACTGTATTGCACTTTAACAGTTCTTGTCACTTTTTTAGAAGAACTAAGTCAAAATGGAGTATGTTGTGTCAATAGGTGATAAGGACATTTTTTCAGTATCAGCTGACATTCAGAGCTTGATCTCCTATTAACACTACCTACATTCAAGGACGCTTTTTAGGCATATATAAAGTTGCAAAAAACCTCACAACCAACCAAAACCCCCCCAAGCTCGCCAAAACAAAAAATGACAATAGAAAACATACAAAAACCCCCACCAAAATCAAAACCTGCAGTACCATCTTTAGTGTAGTTCAAATGACTAGCAACTCAAGCACTTTACCTTCCTGAACATGTTGTCTATGACTATCTTTGGCTTTAGCTTGTTGAATTTCAAGTTGCTCCATCAACAATCCATTTTCTTCCAAGACCAGCTTGGCCTGAATTTGCAGCTGCTGCCTAAAATGATAACCGGCTTGTAAATAAAACATAACTCAATTGTTAACTTATGTCGAAAGAACAAACACAACTGACTTTCAACAGTGTAAACTTATAAAATCATATTTGAACCTTTTTAAAAAATAGATTAAAAATCCTTATTGAAAGCAGTATCAAGACCTGAGGTAAGCTTATTTGAGACATGAGCTCACAACAATCAAAATGTGATTTACTTTAAATAATGTTTAAAATCTTTGACTAACAGAAGCAAAAATTCCCTATAGAAAGAAGGAAAAATAAGTATGTGTGAACTAGGATCACAGCATTGTAGAATAGTTAAGGTTTGAAGGGAGCTCCAGCCTCAGGAGGTCATCTGGTCCAACCCCCTGCTCAACCAGGTACACCTACAGCCAGCTGCCTAGGACTATGTAGAGATGGCTTGAATATCTCTAGGCATGGAGAGTCTGCAGCCCCTGCATAGCTTGATACAGCACTCACAGTGAAAAACTATTTCCTTATGTTCAAAGGGAGCCTCCTGTGTTTCAGTTTGTGGCTGTCACCTTTTGTCATGTCACAGGGCACCAATGAAAAGAACCTGCCTCTATTCCTATAACCTCTCTTCAGGCATTGATATCCACTGATAAGACCTCCCCTGAACCTCCTATTCTCTAGGTTAAACAGTCCCAGCTCTCTCAGACTGACGAAAGAAGAGAATTAAAGCTACATAATGGTGCAAGATGATTTGCAGACAGCTTTGTAACTAGTAACTGAAGCAAGTTTATTTTCAAAACATGTTGATAAGATTCGGATTTACTTGGCTTTCATCTGTAGCAAAGTGAGCTTTATGGACCTGTAAGGAAAATGGGCATTTAAAAAGAACTATCCCGAGCAGAGAACTTAACTCGCTGCTTTTCGACTTTTATTAATTCAGCTTTTAAGAAAACCAGTACCAGTCTTTCTGATGTTAAAAAAAGCTTAAACTATTCGCTATCCTAGTAAAAGCTTAAAAAGAACTATTAGCCAAAATGCAAGCAAAAATACCATACAAGTGTCAGATGAATGATATCACATTAATTTAAACTAAAGAGTTGCCATCGGTTAGCAAGAATAGCCCAAACCCAAACAAAATGTAGCAAAATAGACTGTTCCAAGGATATCTGATGATAAGAACTAACACGGTGTGTATCTGCTTTGTTCATGTGTGGTCTGACCTACATAAAAATGCATTGTATTGTGCACCGATCTAGATAGGGACAATTTCCCCTACTATCAAATTACATTCTGACTAAAACTGAAGCATACAGCTAACAATTGTCAGCTGAAAAATATAAATGGTCTACCCTAAAGATTTTTGCAAAGACAGAAATGGCAGTCAACTTACACTTCTATTCATGAAAGCCTCTGCATACAGAAGCTTGCAAGTTTAGCTGACTTCTTTAATTTGCTGTGAAATTTACTGCAGTGGGCATAAGAGAAGGGAGGAAATGTGTATCAGCCACTTGCAAATTAGTTAATAGCTAAGATGATGCCAAGCTACATCCTCACCCTCAGCTATGCTTGGCAACATAAGGCTATGTTGTCGAGCAAAATTTGAAAAATTGCTACAAAACGGGGATTAGGTTGATGAAGACCAACTCCTTTCTGTGATTGAAAGTACATTCCTGTGAGTAATCAATACAAATAAAGAAGCACTGCACTGCAACACTGAGCGTGAAGAAGTCACTGAAGATACAGAGCAAAAGCTTGATAAAGTAGTATTCCCTGTCTTGCTGAACCCCACCCTTTTAAAACAGCTCCCAGACAGACTATAGACAGCTTGAAAAAATCTCAGAGCTATGACCTTCTCTCATTCATTTGCAGACAGGCAAAATTAAAAGCAAGGGTGTTAAATGAAAAAATTAATATTTAAGAAGCTGGAACACCTTTATGAAGAGTGTTTTGAAATTTGTGGACAGTGCATAAGCAGCCAAGAATACATAATATATCCACAGTATCTTATTAACGCACCTATACAACACTTTGACACCTTTGTAACAACCTACTTAAACCAAATCTCTACAGATGCTAACACCTGTAATTCTGCCTCACTGAAAGTAGGTCTATGCTACTGGGTTAATCTGCAGAAAAGACTTCAGATTATGACACAAGGTGCTTCTTCCGAAGTCCTCCTCATGTAGACACTGTGTCTGTCATCTGAGCCCTTCCATGCAACTACTACCTGTGTCATGGGTGCAGGAAGAATTTTTATGTTCACTCACAGTGGATGCTGTTCCAAAACCTGTTACACTGGTTAGGGGTTATCTTCCAATTTCCACTTTAAGTTTGTTTCTAGTGAATGAATACCCAGTTGTTGTTCTAGTACCGCTATCCTGAGTACCATAACTGCAGCTTAAGAAGTTTTTGTATACTCCATGCCTCCTATTCCAGCTGTACATACAGAGAGCAACACTGTCCTTTTTCAGCCTTTGTTCTGTGAGAAAGGCCAATCCGCCTAAGTTCCAAATAAAAGAGGCTCTCCATTTCCTTGGCTACACCTAAACCCTTTCAGCTTTGATTCTCTGTACTTAAATATGTGTGACTGAGACTCTTCAGAGATTTCCATACAACTGTATTGTTATTGCCCAAACTCTACTGGAAGCACCTACTCTAACATACCCCAGGGACCTTTCTTTACAGCTGTTAGCCTAACAAGCTCACAATCACCTTGCAATGAACCAGTACAAACAGACTCTTCTCCATCGCAGTTACCAGCTGATGACTGTCTCACTTAGGTAAACTGTTAGTAAGTTTCAAGTATTTTTACTACTTAACTTCATTATGTTTGCATTGTTTCACTTCTCAGCATCAAACTCTTCTAATGCCACATTCCAATGCCATTTTATATCAGTGGAAAACTGATGTCATTGGCACACTGTAAAAGTATGTACCTGCAATATCTGGGACAGAATTACATTGGCTTCAGGTGCAAACCTGCACATTCATATTTAATCTTTACTCCAAAATTATTCCAGGCATTGCAGATCAGCATTGCTCCAGCATGACAATCACGACTCTATTAACTCTCCAGAAAAATAATTTGAGGGCAAAAAAATTTTTCTTTAAGATTTGTAGCCTTAAAAGTTCACATGCAATAAGCAAAATAATTAGTTACTTTTAAATTAATTTCTAGTAATATAACTTGCCATTCTGTAGGGGTAATACAGTTATTTTTATTTAATTGCTCATGCAGATCTTCATTCTCCTTCACCAACTCTTCAACTCGTGCTTTAAAATTCTTCATATCCTCCTGGAAGACAAGAGATTTCACATAAAATTCTTTAAAAGTATTTTGCTTTAATTTTTACATCAACAAAGATTTTTATAAATATACATGCTTGGGTGCCTTCTAATTGTTGTCTTTATAGCATATTATCTCACTACTCACTCATCTCTAATTCAGGTGTGCATATCTGATTTCTGAATTGTTTCACCAATCTAGTAATATTTGATTTAAAATAATACTGATATTTGAATTGTCCCACATTTTTGCAAGTTGTAGATCCTTAGAAGATGGGTTTAAAAAGCTGAATTCTGGAAATTACTGGATGATACTATTCATTTGCAGTAGGAGTGATATGGATTTGAATATGGTAGGACAACCCAGTGAATTTACAGTAATATAAACCCCTTGGTGTTTTCTGCTAATTCTATGGCTTAATTCTTCGAAGTAAATACATTTATTTTTAAAACCTAGGGAAGTTCTGCTCTGAAGCAAATAGCTATATTTCAAAGATTCAGTGACAAAAAAATACTTCTAAAAAGCAAAAGAGTACCCATTCTTTTAATATGTAGAAATAAGTATTCTTCTACCACAAAACCCACAAGCAGCTGGAAGAGCAGCTACACAGAGCACTGAATTCCCATTATGAATGACAGTAATAAATTCTTTCTACCACTGACTAGTTTATGGTTTGCTCTATTCTTAGAGCACATTTTACATATTTCAGTATAATGCCTGCTCCTAAATCTGAATAGGCTGACAAAAACAAGCAAGCCAAGTAGGATAAGACAGCACAATAACTATGTGTGGAAAAGTAAAACAAAGTCACTTTAAATTTCAGTCACACAACAGCTTTGGTAAATCCCTTCCAAAAATTCAGTAATTTATTTCTGCTTTAGTGTATATTTTCTCTAAATGGCAACTTGCCTCCTGTTCAAGAATAAAATCTTCCTTTTCTCTTATTCTGTCTTCATATGCCAGCAAAAGAGGTGACAAATACTTCATATCCAACTTAAAAGAAAATTAAAAAATCAATACATGTAAATAAATTACAAACCATAATCTCATCTGTATTTTTTACTTCTGCTATAGATTGCTGGTTTCAAAAGCTGTTAAGGGGTTTCATTTACGACTTAGAGACTGAAGTGCAGAACTTATACAAGCATGCAGACCACCACATGCAGAATGACACTGCAGAAACACTTCATAGCACTGTGTTACCAGCAAGCTTTGGAAAGGAAAAGACCGTACGCTTTACTTGCATCTTTACTTCACTAAAAAGCAGCTCCAACTTATCACTATATGCAACACAGCAGAATGTGGATGCAAATGAATACAAAACAAAATTCAAACACTATAGTGAATACTACTACTAAAAAAAAATTATCCCAGATTCATTAGTAAGTGGGAAAGGAATTTTTACACTCTCAAACTGCATCTTTGATACTAAATACATACATATGTGATTATTAGCTATTATGGCTAGAAAAACAGAGCAGGAGAAGCTTCCTATTCTGTACAGTTCTCAGTAACAGTGAGGAAGGAAAATGTAAGATCTGAATAGCATTTCAACGAGAAATTGTTTTACATATTACAAATGCGTTCATTTCACAGTATTTGCCTTCTCGTCAGAAATTCATAGGCTACTAGTGAACCCATGACCATTCCTACATGAAATATTCTATTTTCTTTTAGTATAATCTTAAAAATAGTTCTAGCAGAAGATTAACAATTAAGAATATCAACAATTAAGCAATAGACCTTGAAAGACCTTGAACAAACTACATGCTAGACAATTCTAAGTGAAGATGGCATTTATGACTCTGAGGGTAACAGTACTTTTCAACAGTTCAAAGTTGGTGACCGTGCAGTTTGTAGGTTACTGTACATTCAACTGGAACTCCACACATTCATAGCAAAATTCTGCCCTACACATTTTTCTGCAACAAAAGAAATGTTTATAATATTCTATTAGTATGTGATAGTTCAGCAGAGTTACTAAGTAATATCTGAATATTTTGATTCCAGTAAAGAAATTCTATTACTTTACTTAGAGAGGAATGAACAGGTAAATGAAAACATTAATTGACTTACCAGCCATGGTGGTGGTGGTCCTTTCATGGGTAAGCTTTTCAGCTTCAGATGCTAGAATAGGTGTTTTAAAAGACACTGACATTATTTCCTGCTTATTGAAGCAACAACTGTCCACTGCAGTCACAACTATCTCCCCAAACAAGCTTATGTTTCTAATTACACGCGTTGCATATGTAACACACACTTGAAGTCAATAAAACTGGAAGTTCAATATCTTACTGATGGAAAATAATACTGTATTCATAATATTAGACTTAATGATAAATGCTTATTTTAAATTTCAGAAAAAGCCTATGCAATTCTTTGTACACTTTGTGGCAAACTTGGAAAAAGTCATAAAAACTCAAAGATTAAATAACAGACAATGGGACATTTCAGTAGAAACTGGCCTTATAATGAAGATTCTCACCTCTTCTTGGGACAATGACCTGCATTTAGTTTGATAGCGACTTAACTCTACATTTAAACGATGGACTATCATTTTCAAAGCATCATTTTCATCTACCAGTTCTTGTGCTTGTTGTCTGAGAGAAAGTAATTCTGTTGCCTCCTCTATTAAAACAAATATCCAACAAGAAAGTTCCATCAAAATTCAAGAAATGTTCACAATAATTTGTTAATTGTAATGAAAAAGAATTAAATAATCTAGAATAATCAATAACTTCTCTCAAAATACCGTTATGGAAAAATCCCATTAAAAATAACTAGCAAAAACCCCATTATATTTTAAACAACCAAGCAATTTTTTTTCACTATCATGTACATATTCCTTCCTCATGTACAAATGTAGAAAATACTGTCTGGAAACTACTTCTGCACGCATACTTGCCTAAATTAATTACTTGAAACCTACTACTAGAAGAAAAGGTGGTAAGAAATCAGAAAAATCAAAACAAGATAACTACAGAATAGCTTATATGTTTCTCCCACCTTCTCTACATGAGTTCTCTGCAGCTTCTTTAAGTCTTTTGTTTTCTTGTTCTAGTTTCTTCAGCTTTAATTGCTGTTCTTCTATGTGCTGTTTTGTTCCCTCAAATTGCTGGACCACAGCTTGGTAGGCCTTGTTAAGAGACCAGTTTTCTTGTTTTAGTTCTCTGAACTTTTCTTTAGTTATATTTTCCCACGCTTGCCTTGCCCGAACAGGCACATCTGTAATACCACAGGACAAGGTATTTAAATGGTATTCAGACTTGAATAGGAGTTTCAGCAAATTACAATCCATTTTTTCTAATACTAGTATTAATGTAGGAGTGATACTTTGCAAGATCTAAATCAGCTCATGGCTCCCAAAACATAAGACCAAAAAGAATTTAAAAAGTGGATTTGGATAGAGCGCTGTGGAGTGGCTGCAAGTTCCCATCTTTTCTCTCAGACACTGGAAACTTTCCTTCTTTAAATGGAACAGAAAGTGTCAGCTGATCTCTCTCTCCCAAGCATCAGTGACTGGAGATGTAAGAGAAATGTCCACTGCAGTAAGCAAAGTGTGCCCTGCATGGACTAGTCAGTATTCTTGATCCCTACAAATTTTAATCAGCTATACAATGAAAGCTTTACATTCCTTCCTGCTGAACAACTTCAACAACGTGTTACTAAACACAAGTTACTGAACAATCCTTTTAGATTATGTGCAAAATTGTGGATATATTGTTGCATCAGTAAAAATGGATCACACCTCCAAATTTTCCTTTCCATCTGTATACAAAACAGAGGACTTATTTTACATAATGAATCACAAGTACTTAACATGACTGGTTACAGGTATCTAGCATAATCGATCACACGTGCTTACATAAACAAATACTTAACACAAGTACTTAACTTAAGAAAGCCTAGAAGGCCCGCTTGGACTAAGTGACCTGACAAAGAATTAGGGAGTTAGAATAGAGGGATAAGGAAGGCTGGTCGCCCTTTCGTGTGAATGGCGCGTGGACACTGGCTTAAAATACAGGAGCATGATGCAATGTAGAGCTAACCGCTTGCTTATCGAATACTAACAATAACAGTGCACCAATGGATGGTATTTTTGATAAAATTGCTATATAAACCCACTGAAATTTGTATGTGGTAGAGAAGCAGTTTGAGGGGTGCAGATCCCTGCTCTCCTGCCAGCAAAAATAAAGTGCTTTTGGCTGACAATTCGTCTGTCAGTCGTATCCTTTGAATCATACAGAGTAAATAGCTGAAATGAAGGCAGAGATTTTACTCTTACCAGCACAATATAATAGCATACAGGCATCAATATAACTCAGTACAGGACAGTTCCTTAGAATAGGATATATATGAAATCTAATACAGAGCTATCTCTTGTTACTGATTTTGTGTCCCAACTTCATGTATTTAGTAATATTTCAGGCACTTCTGACCACTGTTAAATTCCTGTGAAAAGGCATAAGATATTTGGACAGCAGAGATATACACAAAACCCCATGAACTCATAATAGGCACATATCACATCACAAGACACACAGAGCCCAGAAATACTCTGTCTGAAACTGTCACGTAGATGCAGAAACACACAAGTAAGCTGAACGTAGACCATGTATCTCATGACTGTATGCTTACCATTTCAGTTGCTATAGGATACTTAATTATGGTGATATCTTCTAGTGTAGATTGAATTTAACGTACTGGAAACTTCTCATATGACTTTAATTTTATTACATCATTTCACAATCATTTATTTACTTTAAACCTCAAAAGTCACTCAGATTGGAAAATAAAAAGAAGTCTGCTGGGGGTTAGGGTTTTTTTTTCTTTCTCTCAAGGCATTTTGTTCCCATTGGTTGTCTAAGAAACAGATGGGGGTAATTAAGAGACCAAAGGACATGGTCAAGCACTCCAGGAGCCACCAGCGCCCCCTGCAGCTGCGGGGGAGTCACTGCAGCCTCTGCCTCACACGAGCCAACAGCACTCCCTGCCGGCTGTGCCTGCAACTGCACAAAAAAGGGAAGCTGCTCAACGGGCAGGAAATGGCTGATACTGGGTTTCCTGGCTTTTTGTGGTCGCTGTTTGTCTATCTAGTTATAGATATAGATATAGCTATAGATATCCTAGTAAAGAACTGTTATTCCTTTTCCCATATCTTTGCCTGAAAGCCCTGTAATTTCAAGGTTGTAGTAATTTGGAGGAGGGATCATCTTTTCCATTCCAGGAAGGTTCCTGCCTTCCTTGGCAGACACTTGTCTTTTAAACCAGGACAACCATCTAACACAAAAAGCCTGAAACTACTGTTTTTATATGTATCACAGAGCACTTTCTCATCACCTGTACAGGAAAAATACTTCCACATGCACACACACACACACAAATCAGGCTTAAAGAATACACGCAGGAAAATTTGTTTTCACACACACATGAATATTAATAAAGTGAAAATGTGTAGCAAATCATAGAGAAATCCAAAGTACCTGGGAACGGTGGACGCTTTTTACATATCAGATTTTCAGCTATTGATTTTTCCTCCTAGCAGAGAAATAAAAAATGAGACAATTTATTTTAACAGCATCGCTGTTGGAGAACTTCAGAAATAAAACATTTGGAGTAGTTTCTTTCATATTAATGAAATTTAAGGTTGGATTCACTGCTGATAATACACAACTTATCATTTTCTCATCTGGACATCATTTTGTCACTTATGGACACTTGTGGACACTTGAAACTCAGTATTATCTTCAGCTGACAGGAATGTACAGTTCTCAAAACAATTTTTTTTATGGCTGACATAAAAGTCACACAAATATAAAGGTTCTTGACTAAACAGAATGGATATTGTTCCCACTTGTTAGTTTGCATAAAATAAGACTTTAGACTAGTCAATTACATATGAATTGTCAGTCCCTAACTGGGTATCAGCAAATCAATTAAAATGTAAAATGTTCTTCTAAGTTTAAGAACTTTGTTCTTGCTTTGTTGGAAAAAACCAAAAGTATGTATTTGGACATTTTCAGAAGGTTCTTTCAGCAGGAAAGAATTACAGGCTCATTTATGTTAATGTATTTACTTGAGCTGAAGATGATATAGAGACTTTCTCCATGTTTTTATGAAACAGCAATGAAGTTTTGTAAGGATATGCTATCATGTAATTTAACACACTGATGATACTGAGTGACACCAATGACTAAATGAGTCAAAACTCATGAACAATTTCAAAAGAAAATATATGTGGTCAAGAACTTGTTGAAAAAAGTTATGAAAACAATGGAAAAACTGACCATTTTTGTAAATAATATTCCCACAAGTTCATCTGAGAAACTAAATTTTTGAGTATTCCTTTTCAAGCTTATGAAAGCAGTCATATAGGCCCAGATAGAAAACTATCGAAAAATGCAGTAAAGTCAAGCTCAGAATCTGAAAATTATCAGTATGAGCTATCTCTTGCTATAGTATGTTGTCTCTCATTCTCAGTTTCTTCCTTTCACATGAGGAATAACAGAAGACATACTACAATAAAAAAAAAGAAACAACTTTTGTATGGCCCATTTACCTATATAGTTGCATATAGTTGCACCTTTTTCAAAAGGAATGATTAGCCATTCTTGTACTCCAAAAGAAGAAGATTCCATGGTGGCAATAAGTTAAGTTTTCTTTTAAGTGACTGCAAACTTGCCAGCTTTTTATGACACCCTATTTTCCAAAATGCATCATAAATCAACCTTTATATAAGTCTTACCTTTAAATTCAAGCCAAGATGTTGGTCTTCTGTTAAAGAAAAACAGATCTTTCAGTCAATTAAAACAAAAATTATTTGTAAGTCCATAAACTATAAGGGTTCATCAGGATATGTATGCATACATATTATACATGTAAATAAATGTAAGGAAGTCCTCCCTAAACCACAGATTAGATCACTAACTTTCCATTATCTCTTTCATGGTGTATCAGGACACTGATGTGAGACCTCACTTCACCTCACACTGTATAGATGCAAGTGTGGAAGAAATGAAGCTGTACTGTTGGCTTCCATTATAAGTTTAGAATTTGACTGAAGGACAAATGAAATATTTTCATTGATTTTACTGGTCTTGAATCCTATTGCATCCCTGAACAAAGCAAGTACAATTCTGACAGCTTTCAAGATCTGCAGCACTTACTATGTAGAAGAGGGATTAGAAACAGTGTATATATCCTATTTTTTTTCAGGTTAATACCTTCACTTCCCAAATGGTTTTATCAAACCAACCCATTCTTTCTGAATATTGTTCTCTATAAAAATTTTCAAATTACTCCACTGAAATAATACTGAAAAAATGCTGGGATCTAACACGAATAAAATTTAGAAAGACACCATTTTTTCAAAATGGACTCAGTTTTGCTTCCTCTTTCCTATCCAATAGCTACAGAGTGCTACCATCCTCTGTAAAAACTGCATTTTCAAGCTCTGAAACTAATTCTTATTTCCCTTTTCCTGATTTTAAAATAACAGACAAGATAATTATGAAAGAGAACTGCTACACAAGTAGACTGGTCTTGATCTATTGTTATAATTTTTTCCTCACAGTATTTTATTGTTACAAGAAAAAAGCCTAATGACAGGTCCAATTACAACTCAGATGTCCCTGATCTCATGAAATTACTTATTGAAAAAAAATTGTTTGTGAAGCTTAACAATTTAGGGTGATAGCCTGAGACTGATGATCATGTTAATTTCTCTGTTCTGGAGAAACATACTCTGCGACCTGATACACAATTTTAAGGCCCAGATTGTAAACGACAGTGATAATGATACAACTTACGCAAAAAGGATGAACAACTCTACTATCACGCCATTTGGTTTTTAGAAAACTCAGAAGTATTTACTACTGTGTTTCAGACATGGCATTTTCTCGTACAAGAAAAATGACTGATTAAAAATGTTTTCCTCTATCTCCAGCTTTTTTTTTTTTTTGACAGTGCTGGTTTCTATAGTTCCTACTTTTCTTCCACTTTTTTGAGCACGGTAACACTGCAATAGTTTCCAGAGTATAAACAGGATTGCTTGTGGCCCATATATCAACAAAAACATAGTAGAGAATGACTATACTTGACAAGACAGAGTTCACAAAACCTTACCCCGCCCCCTCATTTTACGCTGGCTGACAGTGGATATTTTTGAGTTCATTCCACAATGAATATAGGCCAATCTTTCCTCTTTATGCAGCTTTTTAATTTTCTCTAACTACTAGAAATTGCTAAGTACTTAGTAGTGTTTTTTTAATTGCCCTTTTAAAAAAGGAGTATGACTTTACTGTATAGTATTACATTTCTTTTATTAAAATATTTTTTTTCCCAATGGTATTTAAACATATGGCATTTTGTCTTAAAGTAAGTTTATTTACCTTCTGTTTGCACATTTGACTTATCCACCACCACTTGAGACTCAGTTTCATGGGAAGGAACCTCTTTCTTGTCAGGATTAGGAATAGGAGATGGTGGAAACTCTTCCTATGTAAAAATAAAACAGACCTCTCTAAATCATGATATCACTGTTAAAATAGCCCATGTACCTTGATATCTGGATGAAACATTCAGTGTATTAATGTTCCAGTCACATTCAGAACTGTACACTAATATTTTAGGATAATAAATTAGATGACAGACTCCTTTTTTTGTTGTTTTCTTGAAGGTTTTATGCGGTTTTGTTGTTGGTGATGGTGGTGTTGTTTAGGGCTCTATGTAAATAAAATCTAAACCATGCAATGATCAACAGGAGGTAAGAAACTATGACAGTGATTTAGTTCACAGAGCAAGTACTCCCTCTCACCTTATTTGGTCAAAAGAGTCCATTAAATTATCCTCTGCTTGATCTTAAAAAAAGATCAACTATTTATCTACTATACCACTGGAGTGAGGGATTAATGAACTATCTTTAACATTATCCTTGCTGGTTTTCCCATTGGTCACATACCAGTGTTCCACATATTCTACTCACTCCCTTTTTTGTTTCCCCTTCCCTCCTCTTACCAGCTACTGTCTCTTCACCTTGGGGTGTTTTTAGGTTTCTTTCACATTTTGGGATTTGTGGCTTATTGTAAGACTGATGGTTCTACTTTACTAGTGTTGGGTTTTTTTGAAGAGGCATTTTTTTGAGAGATCTTTCATTGCCTTTTTCCTACTCAGGTACTTCTTCCTATTTGCTAAATTTTGGTATCATTTTGACTTAACTTTAAATGTGCCTTAGGAGTATTAAGTTCATTGCTGGTTAAGACAATCCAAAATTATAGCACAGAAAAATCCCCTGGTCTTCAAGACAAGGTTAATTTATTTTGTTTTCTTCTGAATCTCCCTATCTCTGTATAGGTCTGTGATCATTAGCACAATACTGAACCATTAACCAAGCTTTCACCATTTAAAAATAAAGTGACTAGTGCTTTTAACAAATCTACTACATAAGTACCATGCTCAATATAAATTACTGGACATTTCACAAGACTAAATTATGTATATTAATTATATATAATACCAATGTGCTCCTAATAACCAGAGACAGAGAATCTGCAAGAACCAACAAACCTACCCAACTCATGTAAATTAATCACAAAAATTAGCATATGAAATTAATATTGAATAAATGTCTGAAGAGTAAGAGGAGAATACAAAGCATCAGAAGTACTTAACATGTGCATTAATATAGCAAAACATGGTAAAGGAACTAATGCATTTAAAAATCCTACCTTTTTATTTTTGCAGGGAATAGCATAAGTAGCATTGGTGCTAAAGCTTCCTTCTCTTTTCTCATTACTCTGACAGCTGGACTCTGCCTCTTTATCAGCATCTGAAAGATACGTATCCATGTCCTCATCTTCACCATAATTGCCTGATATTTCCAGGAACTGCAGAGGAGATCTGTCACAACCATCAAGTTTCCAGTCAGATCTGCATGTAAAAAGCAATTTAATGCCTGTTTCAGTGCTGCTTACTCTTCAAAAGAAACAAACTCTAGTAAAGTAGAACCATCAGTCTTACAATATACACCACAAGTCCAAACAGGTGACACTGGCACACATCCAAGCTTCTGTTAGCTGCAAACGAGGAATGTAGTCTATGAGTATGCTCTAAAATAGACAATTAATACTGGTACTACCATTTCCTCTCCATCTTAAACAAAACACCTGATTAGAGATAGAAGGTTGCTAATTCTACCAAAAAGGCAGTTTGAAATAATTATTTTAGCACAAAGGAAATATCTGACATGTAATTCAGGTGATTCCTCAGTGAATCACATTTTGTATAATTGATAATTCAGCAGAAATAGTATATGGTTTTATTTATGACTGCTGTACAGTCCACATCTGCCTCTCTGAAGATTTTATGTGTGACACCACTTTACAAGGAATGGAATAAGGATTGTAGACACTTCAGACTGAATTTATGATATGGTAAAAAAAAACCATAAGTAGTTGTAAGAGTAGGAGTTTGCTGTCACTCTTTGGTAAAATTGTATCATTGACAGATTCTATTTCCAACTTAAGATATCAAACCAGAAAGTATACACTACCCTATTCTGAGCTCTGTGACTGTTGCATATGGTTCAAAACATTCTTGTTCCAAGTAGCTCGAATCACTTTCGGAAAGTGATCGCTGCCGAGGCTGAGGAATAGCAACAGTGCGCCCTGTTAGTGTTGTTGCAAGGATAGCTGCTGCTAGAGCAGACCTGGAAGAAAACAGAATAAAGCAACAAAGCAATACCGATGTTTTCTCTGTGCTCCACATTTTATATTTCTTCCTTTGCAAAATGTCTTCACTATTTAAGCAAAGCAAAATACTCACTGTTAACAAACATAAATACCACTGAATGCTATGGGACTGGTTATAAACTATTACTTCCCAAAGTAAAGCACAAAATGGGGCAAGCTATTGTAATACAGCTATCCAAGAATAAGGTACAATATCTACTGGTTTCCCCAAATCACATGCATGAAAATCATGGAATATACTGAGTTACTTTCCTAAAATTCACACCAATCATTTACAGTATTTAGCATTCACTTCAGTAATAACAATATCACCCGGCGTTGTGTTGAAAAGGTGTTCCATGTCCTGCTATTTTGTCTCCTAGTTTCCATTATTCCCTACTCTGAACCTTTTACTGATGACTTTGAAGTTGTTAATAAATGTTGGCACACTGCAAACCAGGACAAGCATAAGTAAACATAAGTGCCTACTTGTGGGATGCTGTGGAGTACAGAGAAGGGTATGATGGAAAGGAAAAACAAATAATAACTGAGATTAAAGCAGAAAAATAGTGAGGACTGTAAAATGAATGACAAGAACTGGAGGTCAAAAAGGAAAAAGAAATTAACTAGAATTAAGTAGGAATGTTACAGCCACTAGAAAGACCATGGAAAACAACCAGAATTGAATTAAACGTAGAGAAAACATAGAAAAAAAACTGTATGAAACTAAAATTTAGAAGAAAAGTAATTTGTATTTTTTCAATCCAATGTGGTCTTACATGCCCTTTTTTTAAGTCCCTGGTAAGCTAACAATGTTTAATTTATGTTTTTCTAATGAGCTAATATTTCCTGACTCACAGCACTACTGCTGCGGCAGTCCTACACTCTACTGTAGCTGCCAAATTAAAAATTACCCAAACTTTAGATAGTCTATTTGTCTTTAATTGACTCAGATAAGTTACATATTCATAATGGTTATTGTCCTAAATATTTATCATGCTTAGGAGTGGGAGAAAAATTCAGAGTGGGGAACTGCCCCACTTAAAAATATATCCTTTTTATGAAAAGATTTACATAAATATTGCAGCAAGGACAAGCAATTCTTCTAAACAGGCATTTCTAGTATGCTATAATAGTTGATGAAGGGGGGGGGAAAAAAAATCATCAAAACGTACCTGGGCCTTTCTGGAGAAGGGTTTGGACTACGAGGGGGAGGGGTGCGGGGAACTGCAGGTTTAGGAGCTATGGTAGCAGCAGGGACCAGGCCATGAGCTATATGTTTCTAAATGATTTAAAATAAAATTAGTTGACAATGGCTTTAAGGATCACAAGGAAAAAAACACAGTACCAAATGCACACGAAAACTAACAATGCAAAATAATATAAAAAGGAAGAACAATGACATGCAATAAGAAGACTTGAAATGGTTCCAAGTTTAACTTTTTAACATGTATGAACAGCTGCTAATGAAGGTTAGAAATGTAATTTACATGAGACACGTGAATGTAGGTCTTCTATCCACTATATCACAATCTGCAAAACCAGAATTTTAACTTACTCGATTTTTTTCCTATACATATATATACAAGAAAAACAGGACTAGAAAATAACTTTTTTCAAAATATTCGAATGCTGCTTCAGACTATCAATATTAGTCCCATTCTTCTAGAGTTTGTCAATTCTCAGTCATAGCAGTATGAGATGGAAAAAAACTCCTACCACTGAAAGTCCTGCAGTCAAAGGTTCAACTTGAATTAAAAATAAAACATTTTTTATCAGCAAACAAAAGTAATATTTTTAAAAATTGGGTAACATTAAATACCAGCTCAGAAAAACTGGGACCAGAGTTCCCTACAAAACGTACTGTGAATGGAACCATATAACAATCGAGGTTGGAAGGGAGCTCTGGAGATTGTCTAGTCCAAGTTCCTGCTCAAAGCTGGGTCAACTACGACACGGTTGCTAGCGATCCTGTCCAGTCATGTCTTGTGTATCTCCAACCTGGTTCAGTGCTGAACCACCTCACACTATTTTACTATTCTTATGTTTAAATTGCATTGTCTGTGTTTGAGTTTGTGTTCATTACCTCTTGTCCTCTCTCTAGGCATCAGAAAATACTATGCCATAATAAAATCCATCATATTTGGGCAGATGTTACTTTTTTATGGAGTAAAACAGGCTAAGTTCCTGCTATTTCTGCTACAGATCTTTTCTCCCCCAATTATTCTTTAATTCACTTCTCCAACAGGAGAACGAAGATACAAACTGGGAAATATTCCTGTTTATACACGAAGGCACATCAAATAATTATATGGTGCATTAAAAGACTGTCTTTCAACTCAGTCTTGCAAACGCACTGCTCCCTAATTCTGCATGTCTGTCTGGCATGCACCATTTCGTTTACTGTTGACTGTAGAGATGACTATGACTGACCCTACTATGACTACCAGAAATACAGCTGAACTAAAAGTCATTCCACAGTAAAAGTATGACAACAACAGAAGATCAATTCTTTAATTCTAGTAATAAAAAAAGAATTCAGTTAGTTCAAGTACGTTGGAAAAGACCACCCGCACAATTGCTGACAATCCTACAGCCTTTGATTGCTCCGAGCCTTCCATCTGAGCTTTTATCGGTTCACTTACAGCACTGAACGTGTGCTCCGAGGTTCGGCTCGGCAAGCGCTGGGAGAGAGCGAGCTGCACTTCCAGCCCTCGCCAGCGCACGGAGCCTCCCGGGAGGGAGGGCGCGGGACTCTCCCTGCCCCGCCGAAGTTCGGCATTTCTGAAGAAGCTGGGCACGCCCGGGACTGAGAGAAAGGAGCGCACAGCTCCCGGACACCTTTTAGTCTTTGTCTGGGCTTTACCCTTCTCCCCGACTTTCACTTCAAACTGCTCAGCGATCACCAGCATCAGCCGCGGGGCGCGGCCGCCTGTCCCGGTGCCTACCCTTCGTGCCACCCACGCACAGACCCTCGCTGTCCTGCTGTCCCCACTGACGGGGACGGAGCCCCGCGCTAGGCAAAGCGATACTCACGAAGGGGCCCCGCCGACCCCTCCGGAACAGGAACGCCATCAGGACGGGACGCCTCCGAACACCGCCTCCCAGACGCTTACTCGCTGCCTCGGACGCTTCTCCTTCCGCGACCAGCCTGGTAACAACCCCACGGCCGATTTGCTGCGGGCTCGCACTCCGCCAGTGAGCACACGCGTTACTCACACAGCCGCTCGGCCCTAGCAACCTACCCGTGGCGAGGCCCGCCCCCTGCCACCTCCTCATTCGCTGGCGGCCGGCAGAGCTTGCTCCCGATTCGTGGTCCCCTCTGTCAGTCATGCGCGCGCCGCGCCGGGCGCCTTGTCCGCTCACGGCGGCTTCTCTGGGCAGGTCAGCGTGGGACTGGCGGCCGCCCCTGCGGCTTCTCCTCGGTCCTCAGAGCGGGGCTCCGCTGTGGGATGCGGTTCGGTGTGCGTGTTTGTGGTGCTGCTGGCTTGTCTGTGGTGCTTCTTCTTTAAATCATGCTTTAGCCTCCAAGACTCCCAATTCCCCTTAAAGTCAGAACACCGCGTATAGCTGGCAAACCTAAAAATAATCTTTCCCAGCAACTACCCTCTAATAATCTGGAGACCTCCGCCAGTTGCGGGCTGGAGGTGTCTCTGGAGTTGGCTTTGCAATCCAAGAAGACTTTCTCCCAGCAAGGGTGGATAAAGGCATGGAAAAGGCAGTGTGGGTTTGTTCACCATCCGTGTGTTTTAATTCAGGCATTTTTCAGATTGAGTGGTAAAGCTGGAAGTGGAATTTGCAAGCCGGCACTTTTATTCAAGTGAACAGAGTTGCTGGCCCATTTTGATATACTAACCTTAACTGTAAGGAAGCTTCAGGAAGGAGATAGAGTCTCTTCCAGAATATTGCATCTTCTGTTTATGACTAAAATTTATAAGCTTGGAACAGGTTTGTAAAATGTGTTACTATTTTTCCACATTTCCTTCTAAGGTGTAACTGCTACTGAAGGAGAATTTACAGGAGGTCTGATGACAACAAAAGTGAACTTTCCTGTGACATCAGGATCTATAGTTGTCCCTTATGGGCATGTGATTGGAAATGAGAAGTGGAGAGGGTCAGAGGTAGCCCAAAGGCTACAAGGTAAGCACAAACAAATTGGAAGAGGCAAAGCAAGTCAGGCAAAGCATTCCTCATTATTGCCCAGTAATGTTAAGAATGACTGGAATACGCTTTACTCTGTGCCTGACTGCTCCCATGTTTGTAATACATACTATGTTAGCAGGCTGAAAAATCTCGTTTGTCTTGTATCTGTGATAAGCTCAGGTTTTATAGTTGCAGAGAACTGTAGGGAAGCAGCAGAATCTGCTATGGTGGGGCTTTGCAGATATGCATCTCCACTGAACTCCCTCGAATTTACATGGATACTGAAACTCTGCTAGTCTTGCTGGCACAGCAAATTAAATGACGATGATCCTTCCAGAAAAGCATGTGATACTCTTGTTCAAGTCCAAAGTTTACTGAGCAGCTCTAGCACTTCAAAATTTGTAGACTGGAAGTGCTGTTAATTGGCATTGCTAAAGACATCATGTATTAGTTTGGACTGCTTGTTAAAGGGAAGAAAGGCTTTTTTATAAAGTTCATTATGAAGTCACTAGAAATATAGACACTTTAGGAAGGTTGTGCTGTAAAATAATTGTTAGTATATTTTTAACTACTCTATTTCTTTTTTTAACAATCTCACCCTAAGGGAAAGTTAGACTCATCTTCGAAGATGGCTTGGGACTGGTGGACTTTCATCTTTCAAACAGAACTTGCATTTTACTTATTTCTGAAGCAGATTTGGTTGCAGGGGATGAATTCAAACGAAGATTGGTTAGATTTAGAAATGTAAGTGCTATATAAAGAAAAAAGGAAAAGTTTTCAATTGATATTTGTTTATTCCATGCTTCTGAAAACATTCTTCTTGTGTTATTTTTAAATTCCAGTGGAGCTGAACTTTTGAGATAATTTTGACATGAAAACTGAAAAATTCTGCAGCTGTGTGATAATGCTGTACTAAACCTCAGTCCTGTTGCTACAACTTATATTCTTCCTCTGAGTTGCTATTAGGCAGCTCATACTTGAAAGAATTTCTCTCTGTTACATTGCATCAGCTTGTCATTAACAAGGTTTCTTCTTTTTTTTCCTTTCAATACAGGCCAGCAGTCTTAGAGGAATTGTAATTGTAGAGAAAACTCAAATCAGTGATCAGTACTTCTTAGCAGTACAAAAACTTGTTGTACTTGAACTTGGAATGGTGTTGCTTCCTGTGGCAAATCAAGGAGAAGCTTCTCAGCTTATTATTCAACTAGTAAGTTTCTGCGTTATATTTATTAAAATAGGGGATGTATAGGAAAGCAGGTAACTCTCCTCAGTGTTCACTCATTTCAGAAAGAATACATAGGATCTTAAAGGAATGCAACATTGTTTGAATGTAAGGAAATCATCTTCTGCAACAGTGATATGGTAGTATAGTTCAGTGGAAAAAAGGCTCATTTGGGAACAGAGAAAACGAAAAAAGGTTGAAAAATATGATCCTGCACTTTTAATGTAATCTTGTACCGAGGTGCCACTAGATAGCATTTGGCAAACCTCGCTGTCAAAACCAGCTTCAGATTTTGCTTTCTCTAAGGCTAGGAAAACTGGTTTTATATTCTTTTTATCTTTTCTCTGACTGCATCAAAAAGATGACAAAAATCATTGTTTTCATTTGTTGTTGCTATTAAGAAATTGTTTGTTTCCTAGGAAGACTCTGTGGAACTGTATCCAAACTTATAACAAGGGAGAACACCTAAGGAGGGAGCTTGTTTTTAAAACTTCCTAGTGATTGCATTGCACTGTTTTGAGATGAACGAAACAATTTTAAATGCTGGGAGCAGAGCTCCCGCCGAGGCGCGCGGTGTCGCTCACACTCTGTTTGGCTCCAGGTGCGGGAGCAGAGCAGGGATCGCAGCGCCAACCCCTTCCTTCATAAGCCGCGCGCTCAGCTGGCAGAGCCGGCCGTGCTCCAGGCGGTGCAGCACATACCCGGAGTCGGGAAAACAAAAGCTCTGCTTTTACTGCAACACTTCGGAAGCATCCATCGGCTTTGTAACGCATCCATCAGTGAGCTTGAGCAAGTAGTTGGACAAACAGTAGCACAACAGATTTATACTTTTTTACATTCCTGACATGCATGTGTAGTGGTATTTTGCAAAACAGACTTTTTTGTTTCTTCTTCTGAATTATAAAATTTTGGTTTTAATAATCACATATTATGCTAATTTCTATAATCATGGCTAGCAACAACTGGTGGGTGTTGACTAATTGTCTAGACTGTGATGATGCTTCTTTACATCTGTTCTACTCATGTAGATTGAGCTGTGAAAATTGCCTTGGAAAGAGGCCTATAATCTGTTTTGCATTTAATCTGGAACAAAAAACCTGAGAAAGCTGTCTTTTTTGGCATCCATGGGAAAAAACAGAAGAGCAATATGCTTGCTTACTTTGGTCTTCCAGAAAAAAACACATTAATATGTGCACAGTGTTTTCTTTTCAGTAACTGGAAATATGGTACATGTTTTAAAAAAGCTAGTGTATGTTGCTTTATAGTAATATCTTTGATTTATAACTTTTTGGAGTTCCTTTGGAAAGTCCTACTGGAATACATCTTTGACTTTACACTAACTTATTTCTCTGGTTCCTTTTCCAGTTCACAGGGCGTTATCAAATATATTCCCACGTGTCTGATATTCAAAATCTTGGTTAATTCATGTTGTCCTTTTGAATATAGGTTGGGATACTAATAATAAATTGCAAAATCTTTTGGTATATTAATTATACTATCAATTATAATACACACTACCAAGAAAATAATATGGGAAGCTTTAAACAAAATTCATAATTTATACTATGCTTCCACTATTAATATTTTGAAAAATTATTTGTAAAGAGGATTGGCTTTCCTGACATATTGTATTTTATTTTAAATTATATTCTTATCCTATTTTCTAAAGGTAAAATTGCCTTTTTTCTTGAGGAGGTATGTGAAAAGCATCTTTCGTACTACATGGGAGTTTGGATCAGAGCAGGAAGGCAGCTGAACAGAATTTTCAACTCCCTTTTGAGAGAGCCTTGGCACCTCTGCAAGTGATCTCTTATACTAGTTAGCATGGACAGCAGAGAGACCTGATATTTATATTGATTCTGTACTTGGGACATAATTGTTTCATTTAGTGAATAAACATCAGAATTTCCAGTACAAAAAAATATACTACTTTTTTTGTGGCAACTAGGGAATACTTAAGTTTCTTTATACATCATTTTGCTTAGATTTTATTCCCTCTTCTCTCACATTTTGTCACTTTGCTATGAAGACTGGATTTCACGTCTAAAGGCATGTGGCTATATGGTGCAAGGCAAAACACATTTCTCTCATGACAAATGGCCATCTGCACAGTGCATTAAAGAGAGTTCAGTTGAAGTAGTAACAATTAGTACTAATGGAGTTACAGGCTGAACTACTAATCTATTGCTAACCTTTATTTTTAGGGCTTTATAGTAGCCTTATACATCCTTGTGGGTAGACAGTTGTTACAAATATTCCTGTGGTCTGAGTAAGAACATAAGGCACACACTCCTTTCACTGTAAGTTAAGTTAGCTGTTGGCTACCACTCAGTGTAGAATGAGTCTTTAGTTAGCTGCCAGAAAACGAAGAGTATTTGTATGGCACCTGAGAAGTCTAAATTTTGACTTGAATTGAGGGGTGTGTTTTAAATTTAAAAAGCCAACCTTTCCTCAAGGAAAAGCGAGTGTAACGATGGGAAGGGAAAGGCAGTTAATCAGGCAGCTAAGAGGGAAAATATTTCCAGGACGACTAGCATAGTGGGCTAAGAGAAATGAAGAGCTGAAAGGGTGATTAGTGTGATTTTGCTAAAGGTTTTGTTACTTGGATAGCAGTTTCAGCACATATGCAAGGTAAGTCTCTTCTGTATGGAATACTGTATGGCAGGGGGGTGCAGATCAGGAGCTGACAGCTCTTGCGTGGGTGTAGAAGAAGCACTACTACAAATACATGTAAAAAGTAATGACTCAGGATAGGGTAGTCACAAGTAATTTAGAACTTATTTTTTTATGTAACCTTTATAGGGAAACTCTAGAAGTATGTTCACACTCTGTAAGGAAGTTGGTTTTAAACTCTTAAGTTCCTGTATTGTGCAATACAACTTTTTCTTAAAAGTTTCTTAACTCTCTGTAAGGAACATCACAGTAATACACAAGAGGTATGGCAACAGTAAATTTCAAAAACCTGTAAATGATGCTTTATCATCCAAGCTGTAGCAGAATCAAAAAGCTACTACTAAATGGCAGCATCTGATTTTTATTCTTAAATAAGGATCATCAAGGTATTTACAACTACTACATAAGAAACTAAAAATAAATGACAACTTTAAAGTTTACATCAAGATGCAAACTTCCCCCTTCATTTAAATTTTGAGTATCAAACAGCAAATATCTACTCTGTAGATGGCAATGCTAACTAACACTAGAGTGTTAGCAATTTTCAGTCAATTTCATAAAATAGAAGAATCTCAGAAATGCTCATCAGTTTTGTCTCCCTTCTTACTATAGATATAGCTTGCTCATGAATTTTTCCAAGGGCAAAAGGATTTTTTTTTTTGCTTGATGTCATAGTAAATAAATATTCTGCCACTTAGCACAAGCACTTTCTTTTCACATTTTAAAGCATCACTGTAATTTATGTGCTCTTGGTCAATATACTATAATATGTCCACTTAGAGATTTGTTTCACCCCTATCTATTTTATCAAGACTAGTAAATACAAGTCTTAAGGTAAGTAGGTTAAATAATGTTGTTTGGAATAAAGCCTGTTTTTAACAAATTGAATCAGCAGGCATTTAAAATGTAACCTAAATCAGAAAAAGAGCAGAGTAAAAGCCTTTTGGAGTTCAAAAGATCTTTTTAATTGTAAGACTTCTAATTCTCTTCCAGAATTAAATTACCTATTCAGTAGACCGCCCCTAGTATTCTCAGGAAGCAAGGGTCTCTGCATAAAAACCACAACTCTATGACACTGCCCCTTGGCACAAGACTAGTCTCTCTGAATAACATTATTCCCTCTCACCTGTGGTTTGTTAAGATAATTCTTTAAAGTAGTGTTAAGTGATTTATTGACTCTAAACTTTAAGAGCAAAATCATTCTTTAATGTGTCCCCTATTGTTTTGCATGCAGCATCAAGTTTGCAATAAATAACTCCCATCTAGCATAGTTATAAAAAATTAGTCATGATAACTGTATTTTGAAATTCCAAAGGAATCCAGTCATCATGTAAGCAATTCTGTAATCTACATCTTGTTATTACATACCTCCCAAACCACTCCATTCTAACCTTCAAATACTTAAGTTTTGCAGTTTTTGCCAGCTGCTGACCTTAAGTAGCTCAATGCACAGCAAATGAAGTCAACAGTATTGTCCGAGTTTATACATACATATATGAAGAAAAAAATTCATCAATATTTTTATATACATTTTAAACAAAAGTGTCATGTTAACAGATCCTTCTGAAAGATTCAGTACAACGAACTTTCTGTACTAAAAAGTGTGAAGGGAGAAAGTTTCTTCTTAATCTGAGAGCTTCCAGCCACAGCTGAAGGAAGGCAGAGTGTGCTTGCAGCTTTCTGTCTATTTTTGGTTCCCCAGCTTAGAAAAGGCAGTTTGAGTGGGGCTTTCTTGGTCTGATGAATTTTATCCTCATCCATGGCTAAACAGATTAAGGAGTATGTCTTCTGCATTCCCACAGAGTAAGTTGCACTCTTGCTATGCTGTGGTAAAAAGAGAAGCGTTGTAAGAATCAGTCACCCAAAATGGGTCAGAATTTTGACAATAACAAAAGGTTACTGTGCAAATAGTTTTCCAGGGCAGACCACAGCAAGCTTTCTGTGCTAATGACATTACTAACTGAGCACAAGGCCCTTCAGAGTGCTGTGATCCTGGTATTTTGCACATGCAGACTCAAGGGTATACTCTGCAAAGCATAAAGGAACTTGTGAATCTTTTCATGGGTTGTTAAACATTTACTGGCTTCCAGCATAACTATGTAATATACACACTAGCCTCTCTAGAAAGCTCAAGTATGTAGTTCTTGCACAAATCTGAAGGGGAGTCTTTTTGCTGTCTTTGGACAGGTTTCATGTTGATCACAACTGTAACAACAAAAGCTCCTGTGGGACATTCTCTGGGGAGTACCCAAAAGGCACAGCCTTCCCTATCTTAGCTGTGCCCTGAAGCAATTTGATTATATTCTAGCCTTTTCTTTCCAGTTTCAACTTGGAATGGCAGATGTGTAATTCCTTACTTTCAATACAAAAAATCAATTTAAAGAAGAAAACCTAACAGCATTACGGGCACCTCGATAGCTTCTAAGGCAACACTACTTCAGTGTGTAAACTTCCCAGGGAATGTTAAAAGCATGAAAGAGTGGATTTAGCTGAGCTACAGCTTCTTTCACACAACTAATAACATTTTTTAATCTTGTGATTACTTCCCCTTAGTTTAAAGTTTCTACAGCAACTTAGTAACTGACTAGACAGTTAAAAGTCCACCAAAATAAAAAAATACATACATTAATCCATGATCTAATACAAAAGTCACAGATTATTTATAACAGTGCACAGAAGATAAACATGTAGTCTTGGATGTTCTAGTTCATTCCATTATTGTTTCATCGTGACTTTTCCAGTGCTGAACAGGGTAAAGCTTTCATCCTCTGGGAAAAGTTAGGGGAAATAAACTATGTCTTGAAATTTATAATGTAATTAATCTAAGTAGCTCCACTACAAAAAAACCCACCATCCAACCATTCTTATGCATACAGACTACTTTAGCTTGCTAGGTCACAACGGTTTAAACAGATTGTTTAAAACAGAACACACGTCTGAAGGCTTTGGATATTCACAGGTGGAGTGGGATATCTGACTACATGACAGTAAACATTAATCAGGACCTGAAGGCAGGCAAGTGAAAA
Source organism: Ptilonorhynchus violaceus (assembly GCA_013397565.1). Classification (NCBI taxonomy): domain Eukaryota; kingdom Metazoa; phylum Chordata; class Aves; order Passeriformes; family Ptilonorhynchidae; genus Ptilonorhynchus; species Ptilonorhynchus violaceus. Next base: position 35,243 of record VZRJ01011174.1, read on the forward strand.
AACTCTCACATATCCAATCTGCAAAACATATTTGCCTCATTACATACCAAAGATGCTGCTGTATCCTGGCAGCTGATAACTTCAAGCTCCATGGGCTGCTCTCCCACACTTTTCAGTTTTTCCAGCACCTCATTCACACCGAGCCACTTGCAATCCTTGCCACCAACTGAAACAATGTAGTCACCTTCTTTTAGGCCTGCTGACTGTCAAAAAATTGTGCACAGGTTATTATTTGGAATTATAAAGATACATAAAATGTTTTTGTCATCATACAGTATCTGCCCCAAAGGCATTTCCCTCTTAGATGCTACAAACCCATTCTCTAGCCAGACATGTGCAACTTTTTTCAAGTATGCAAATTATCTCTTCAGTTACCATTGACGTGGTTCTGGTATATTCAAATGTTGGCTGTTTTTATGTTCTTTTCACTATTCTCCTTAAGTAAATGAACCCTGGTTTTTGCTATGCTATGTTCCCCCTTAAGATATTTTCTGCAGTGTTTACTTCTTCTTCATTATTTTTATTCATACTTCTGTGGTTGCTTCTGCATTTTCTATAGCTAAACTGTGCTCATCACTTCATGCTGCTTTATCCCTTTGGATTTTCCCTGAAAGAACAACAGATTACAAGCCAACAAAATGTTCTTGCCCCTCTTTCCTTAGGCACACACTACCTTGCATTCCCTTTCTGATCCTTATACTTGGTGTTACTTTTTAAAGCTTTTATCCCTTCTAACATCCTGAATGGGACAGGAAGTAGCATTTGCTTTTATTATTTGTGACTTTTTAACATATTAAGAACAAAGAAAGGAATCAACTCTAGTTTCATGCGATGTCAGGGATATGGATACCTTAAAAATCTATGGCGTATACAGCACCAAAAAAGTGTTCCGATTATATGAATTGACTGTACTAATGTATAGAACTCAATAAATACTCCATACACCAGTATGAACAAGCTAAAGGTACATTTTAATGCTAGAGTCTGCAGAGAAATTGTTAATGTTGCGCCAATGTACTTACTGCTGCAGAACAAACTGGATCAAGACAATAAATCTGTACTGGTGAACCACCTTTTAGACTGAACCCAAGCTCTCCTGCTTCACAGTTGAGGCGAATGGTACGTGGAGCTGTCCATCTCTGCTTGGCTGAGAACACTGTCAGTGGGCCCTGGAGGTAAAACAATAGCAGGCATATTATGGTTTACTGTCATTCATGAGTAGCTTTGTTATCTTTTTAAGTTATAATAATAATGCTTTAATCTCATCTAGTGTAGACTTTACTCAGGTTAACTTCCAGCTACTTCCCCTGAAGTGCTAAGTCCTTTTTCATGACTGTCAAGTTGATACTTCAGTGGTTCTCTGTAAAGGTGTGCAGAATCTTTTGGCTGCATAGGGTCCTATATTACTACAGATAAACTGATTCATGAACCATTGCATATTCTGATCCTAACCATAACTCCCAATTGCTTTTGCTCACTGACACACACAGGGCCACCTGAAAGACTGGCTGTGTCACACGCAGGTCACATGTTCTGCATGCCTGTCTCCAAGTACATGTTTCTCCCCACCTTTGTGTGCAATTATCTGTTGAGACTTCATGGGACATTTATGAAGATTTTCAAGACTGAATGCTGAGCAAGCCTTACACAAATAGCACTTTTATTCTTTGCTAGTCTCAAGTTGACTTATACCTCTAAAACTAAGAGCGATTTCTCCAATAACCTCGAAAAAACCCCAGTTACTGTAGATGATTTTTCAGGCTAAAATACTTGTGTCCCTTCCCTCACATTGGAGTGAATTTATACTTGCTATCAAAATGGCAGAGGTTGGTCAGCATTCGGATGTTACATACCAGCTTGTGAAAGAAGTCTTTGACTTTCACCTTGGAAAACTGAGGTGCAATTGTTTCTATTTTATGTTCTGTTTTAGCTAAAACAGAAAGAAAACAAAATTAATTTTCTCTCAAGTATTAGTTAAAAGACATAAAAAATTATTTTTCTTGCACTCCAAGCTAGATAAGAATTTCTCCTAAATTTTTACTAGGCTGTGGAAAAATGCATTTTTGTGGAAATTTGTCAGACAGATATCAGACTTGCCTTAAAAATAGCTTCGGAGCTCACAGTATCAATACAGAAAACTTAAAAAAAATCCCTGCAAACAAAACTATGCTATTCCCATCTTTAATTTATTTTTCCTTGAGAAATATTTAAAACCAGCACTCATACTTTCCTACTGCTTCTAAAGAGGAAAAAGTTGTATGAGCTGGACTAAAGTAGAAAAAAACCCAACAGCAATGAAATTGAGTTAACAGCCTAGACCAGTACAAGAGTTGGGCTCAAGAAACAGTTATTATAGTTTTCCCCCAGATGAGTTTAACTTTTAAAGTTTTCCCATTTTTTCTAGCTCACAGCATAGTCACCAAAAAAAGCTGGATTCTAACTAACCACCATTGTTATCTACCCCAAAAAATAGTGTTGCCAGAAACACTGTAGAACAGTTGTAACAAAATTTATTGATCTGTGATTGAGAAAACATGTAAGGAATCTAAACTCTACAAATGTACAGTATATGCTTATGCATTATTTATGTTATGTATGGAAGCATATTATATATGTATCTATATATATAAATTAAAGGCTGATCCCCATGAAAGCATATTCACATATGGTTGGATATCCTTGATTTCTGGCTGTGTACACTTACGGAGTATATCTGGAGCCTGGATTAGACTGAGAAAGTCATCTTCTGTCTCTTGCTGAGCATATTTGAGAAGTGAACGCTTATGCGCAGCTGTCAGAACCTCCTGAAGGACATCAATGTTCCGAAGCTTTTTGCATAGCCCACAGACTCTTAGAGCTTCTTCATGGTAAACAATGGCTTTACGTAAATGTGCTTTCCCTGAAAACATTAGAAACTATTGGTTGTCATACACAGATGATAAATACAAGGTCATTTTCAAATTGTAGCTGGTAGCTGTGTGAAACTGGCAGTTACCTAATTGTTTTCTCTGAACTTTGTCCTTTAAAACAGCAAGAACCATCAGCCCTTCAGGCACACAGTCATACAGCTGGGACAAGGCTTTCTCCTGCTGATCTTCATCATCACTGGGCTGCACTGTAATAATGGATATGAAACATTATCCTTTACACACCTCTTGGTCCCCTGTTCCTTTAGCTGTATAGTTGTGTAGTTATTACTACGTTCTCTACCGAAACAGTAAAATACTTACATACATGTATATATGTATAAATAAGTATTTCAAGTTTTTAGTTTTATCATCTGCAATATGCAAGTAATACATGCCAGGACATATTGATAAAATCTGAACTATTTTATACCATATAATGGATATAATTTTTCTTTTGTTTCTGTAAAAGTTAGTTTATTGAGCTTTCACATTTTTCTCAAAGGACAAAAAGAGCATGGCCTCATATTTGAATGGGGAAAACGACCACAGTTTAACATATATTGAAGCACCAAAGTTCCTGGCTCCAAGACTTATTCAGAGACCAGATTTGGCATGTTCATTATTGTTATTTATATGAACATATAAAAAAGTATGATTCTTACATTCATGGTCACACAGAATGGTGGCAATGAAGTAATGTGCCAGAGCTTTGTAATGGTCTGACTTTATTTGTGCCAGCTTGGACCAGGAATAGGGAATATTCTCTTTCACTGGTTCCTGATTCATTGCGGTGTTAACCAGCATGTAAACCTCTCCCACCTAAAATAAAGCAAAGAATTGAAGTATGAGAACATTAGCTATGAGGAACTCAGCTAAGGGATATCATATTCAGGCTTAAGATAATTTCATGTGCAATCACATCAAAGAGGGGAAAAAATACAGTTAGAATGGATTGGAAGTAAGTTTGAAAAAAAATTTGAAATGCCATCTCTGATTTTTCCCTTACAAGAAAGGTAAATCAATTTTGTACAAGAACAGATGGACTAAGTCAGTCAATCTATATGGCTTCATAGTTAAATTAAAACACATATAATAAACAGGTTTTAATTTACAAATATATCTCAATTCAGTTGAAAAAAAGGGTGAAACATCTTCAAACAATAGGTTTGTGCTTCACTTTGAAACTGTGGAGTCATACGTAGCCTTAAGTTTGTGTGGTCTAGTTAAAACTGGGATATTGTCATTTATATGGAGGAAACAGTTTTTCAAGCAGTGAATGCTGCTTTAATGGATCAAACTACTTCAACTGACAGAATCAAAAAAATTTTTCCCCTGATCAATCCTACAGATATGTCAGGGTGGCTTTACAGGGTTGGTATGAAAGGCTTTGCCTATATATCTAGTATGGAACCCGTTATGTATCTGCTACATTGAAATAACTCAGAAAGCATATGGATATCTTCGTGGCATACCCATTTTTTGGTACATACCTCAATCAAGTATGAACACTACCTTCTGGGGCAAGCCTACCTCCCCATTTTCTGGCAAGTCCCAAGACAGTTCTGCAGGTACCAATTTGACTCTATTCATCAAGGTCCTTCCCTCAGTTACAATTTAGTTATTTTTTTAGGATAAGCTTTTTAGGTTTGCATACACTTCAGCTGCTAGGAAGCAAGACAGGTCGTGTTCAAACAGGGACCCACACAAACAACCCTGGCCCTTTATATGAAATTCTGTGGACAAAATCTGTACTGTTTGAAAGACCAACATAAATAGCTTGTAAAAAACCTTCAGCAAGTTCACTGCCTGAGTGTTTCAGTATATATCTGTTAAACTCCATGAATTATTAATTTTAAAAATTGTAACAGTTCTAACATAATATTTAAACTTTGTCTGTTCATGTTTTAATCTTCTGAAAGGTTGTGATTTTCATTGTAGTTTGTGAGCTGTCCCTTGTTATTTTTGGTTTTCAGTCGTTAACATTTAAGTTTAATAAATTCCATTAATATTACTAAAAGCTGTAGCTAATAACACAGCACTGTAAATAGTTATTTTAAAGACTAAAGTCCTGTATTTTACCTTGGCAACTTCCTGTGTCATTTTTACAAGTGTGAAAAACTCATTGCGTATTCCAGAAAGACCAATCTGCTCAAAAACACACTCTCGAGCTTGTGCAAGCATCATTTTCACTAGTACGTTCAGCATAGCTGGGCTCATGTCGTAACTTGGTGTGTGAGTAAAGGTCTCCTTTAAGTAGCTTAGAACTCCTGAAATTACAAAATGGTTTTGTCAGCATTACAAAGAGAGAAATAAGTGAACTTAATTCTAGCATGTACAATAATAATTAGGATTGAAAGCATACTTTCTAGTATTGCACTACAGCAATCTAAAGGGATTCTTGGTACATAAGAAGTTAAACCAACCTACAGGTTTTGTTTTGCTTTGCATTGCCATCAGCCATCCCCAAGAACAGTTCTCAAAATTACAGTTCAGAGGAGCAACCAAAACTGCAAGTTTTGAGGGCACTGCCTTTGGATTTCCTTGTAAAAATTCTTGTGATTGACCATAAGACTGTGCTGAACTGAATGTGACTTACATGTGGGAGTGGTAGGCTATGACTTATACAGAGGACAAGAAAGAGAAAGAAATCTGCATAGCTATAAGGAGATGACAATAGTAGAACCTCTGGATGGAAGGAAAAAACAAACATATAAACAATTCATTATTAATCTCCTTTTCAGATGCTGCTAAGTGCATTGTGTGTCCCAGGGAAAGCTCCATTCTGTAGCCTGTAAACTAGAACTTTTTTATTATATTTAACAGGGTAAAAATAGGATTCTTCTCTAGACAATTGGTTTCACCAAAACACTAATAATTTCTATCATATATCAATTTAAAAACAAACACTACCGGTAGTGTGACAGTTCCATGGATGGAAGTGTAACCCTCAGTATGCATGTCATCCAACTGGTTTAGTGAGTTCTACTATCTTGCTAATGCAGACAATGTTGCAAAAATGTAACAGTAAGACCTCTGCCTTTTAAGCATCCCAGCTCCTGTAATCTTACTTCTTGCCACTACACTCAGTTCTGGCCAGGTTGTACAGTATTTTCCTACTAACAGTGTCTGTGATTTTTGATTTTCCATGTTATACTTGTATCTGAATTTTTAATATGCCATTACAGAAATTTGAAAAATGGCCATCCCTGCCTTTTTGCATGAAAAAAAATTAATCCCAAACTTACCAGGCATATCCCAAGTATCGATGGGTGCCCTACTGAAAGGATCTGAAAGTATAGGGGGAAAAATTTGAGGGTTTTTTCCTCAACATATTTCTGCTTAAGCAAAAAGCTTTGTTGAGGATAAATTCTGTGCAACACCTTCCATTCAGCACTGAGAATGGGTTAATACAGACTCTCTATCGTGTCTCTGCCAACATAACAGTGTTACAGAGCCGTGCACAGGTACAATGAAATGCCTCCTGGGCGTGTTGCTTTGGGGCCCTGCAAAGGTACTGTGGTAACAAATAACACCTTTCCAGTTTTTAATTAATTCTGTTCTGCAAACATGTTGAAGTGAAAAGCAGTGATTTTTTTTTTATTTGCAAAATGGAAGGAGCAGAAGTAAAATGGAGAAATTTCCCAACTATTGAAATATCTTTTAGATGAAATACAAAGGTTGAAAAAGAACTTATTTTAAATACGCATGAAGAAATACCACAATTTTTTTTTTGGTAGCTATGTATTCAAAAGAGGGGGTTTATGAAAATTCAATTCTGTGGTCCACAGTTTTGAGCTGATAAAGCTACCCATAAGAAACCAATAGCCACAGATTGTTAGTGCAGAAATAAATCTTACAGTACATATTAATTCCAAAGGACATGTCTTTAAGTATTATGTGTAGCACAGATGATACTTACAAAACAAATTAGAAAATCTATTTAAAAGCCCCCATGAACACAAAGGATTTTACAACATGTTAGTTCAAGGGATAGGATTCCCTTTATTAGAATTTCTATTTCTCCTTGCTTGGGACTGAGATTGATTATTTTGAACCTATTTGCCTTTGGAATCTATGGAAAACAAGTAGTCAACTTGCAATTAATTGCAGCTTTCGCCAGAGAATACAGCAAGATTAATTTTTAAGACCCCCCATATGTAAAACTAGGTTTTAAGGATTTTTATCAAACCTGTAAATTGTGTCTTGTACAGATTTTGACCAAAGTGCTATCACTGAGGTAAAAGCGGTTAGTCTGGTGAAACAAGTAATGAACAACAAAGCAGTTAATACTTGTGCTATAACTTGGACCTCTGAACTGCAGTTCACTAATCATTAACCACAGTATTCACTATCTTCTCTGCAACTTCAGACTACAGTTCCAGGCTTTGAATTAAAGCTTCATCCAAGCTCTTCACTAGGCTTCTTGAATTTCCCTCTTCCTCCTTTTTTGTGTAACGAACTCAGTAGGAAATGCAGAAATCTGTAAGACCAGAATGAGACTGGGAACATTTGCATGAAGACCTTTCCATTATTTTAAAATGTGTACCTGCAGCTTTCTGAAAAGCATCAACAGCTTTTTCAAGTCCAGCCTGAGTCTGACGATTGCATCTTGTTCCAATCTGGGTGTAGAGAGCTCCAATGTTGAATAAAACACTAGCTTTTTCAAGCAACAGATTTTGCTGACACACTGGGACACCTGTGAAGGAATCATACCTTGGGAAACAAATATTAGAAGAAGTGTTACGATCAGCAGAATCCATTGAAAAAACAAATATTTTCATTCTGTTTTTCTGAACAAGCAGTGGAATTCTTAATAACTGTTCTGCTACAGTGAGAATGAAGGTGAATAGAAACACCATTATGTTCTGCAAGGACAATCCACATAATGCAAGCGAGAGAACAGCTTTATTTGAGGCTTAGTTTTCAGCAGGTTTTACAGTAGTGCCTCCATAAGGTCATTATATTTAACTCAGAAATGCCTATAAAACATCACAGAGGTGAAGAGTATACTGGGGAAGCATCCATATGTGCTGCTACGCTCTCCTACTTAAATGTTGTCAAAGATCAACTATTGGCATGGTCAGATCCTCTACTGCTTGTGTTTAAAGTTTCTATTTGCAGTTATGACTAGAAATGTAACAGTTCCTCTTGGTTGCATGGTAGTCATCTTTTTTCATCATAAAAATTTTGAATTCAGAGTTAAATTTTGCTCATAGATGTAGTAAATACTCCCTTATAATAAATTAAGTCACTCCTTTCTCTCTTCTGCCCCAAGCAGTCTTCTTAACAAATTGAAGGAGAGGAATTCAGGTCTGACCCCATTCCTTGTCTTCGTTTTGTGCACCAAGGTTCTGAATTTGGAAACATCTGTAACTGTCCAAAATGAAGATTATGATTTGGGCTACAGGTTAGCACAAGAGAGAAAGAGAGAAAAATAATCTAGCCAATGGTTTCACTCTAAGCATGAAAAGGGTGTATTGTGTTCAGGTTTACTCTTAACTCAAAAAAAAAAAATTGACAACACACACTGCAGGGAGTCAGAGGGAGACACACACTGACCTGCTTCAGATTAAACAAAAACCAGTTAATTATTAACCAGTGTTCTGGGAGAAAAAAAATGTACTAAAGAGAAACATGAACTTCACACTTACCATGTAAATAAAACTCCCATGTGCCTGGTGGGTGGGAAAAATCTGTTTTCTACATAACCAAGTTGCAGGAAATAGCTTATCAACATCTCAATGCCAGCTTCATCTCGGCTAGGAGTGCGGCAGGCCTTGAAATACAATAGATTAAAATTAAGTGCATTCTGTTGAGTTACAGGATGAATACTGAAACACCAAAGATAAAGCTCTGCTTCCTTTGGACTTCTGCACATCATAGAAATGTGTGGAATCTGAGAACAGTAAGCTTAAGGCCATACAGATTCATTCCAATAGAGTTTTTCAGCTGCACAGAAGTAGCACATAACTTTAAAAAGGCAAACAGAATCTGTTTGGCAAGTCTCAGAGTTAATTTTTATTTAAAAGACTGTGGGTATTTTATGAAAGCTACAGAGAAGGATTATGTTTCTAGCATAAGACAGGAAACAAACAATAGTTAGAAATACCCACCATTCTACCACAATATTTTGCCAGATTAAGCCCCTTCAACACTATTCCTGCTAAATTTAAAATACTTTAAAATAAAAAAGTAGGTAAGACAAGTCTTGGATTTACAAGATTTACAAAGTTGCATCAATAGCTCAATCATTCTGCATAACTTCATCTTTTGCTTCACTCAGATTGTAAAGCTCTTGGACAAGGGAGATTCATGTTTCATGTCTCAGAAATGAAGTCAGTAAGAATACGGTAAGCTTTAAGTAACGATTTTGATTCCATACAAATGTTATTATTTATAACTGTATATTAAAAGATCTCATAGTATACCATACTTGTCTCAGATCCATGAGATCTGCTATTTCGTCTTCATACTCAGAACTGTCTTCACTATAATGTTCCAGAATAAAGTCCTAAAAACAAAAAAAAAATTAAAAATTGGAATATCTAAAATTAGCCCAAACTGGTTTTTCTGCAGTTGCAAACAGTACAAAATTGATTCAGTTGTGATTTGAATGGTGTCTACTCCCTTCCAGTCAATAGTACAGTAACATAGCAATGAGACTACAAAAAGACAACAGAACTAATAATTTGATTTGATATCTGAGACAAAAAATTCCCCTCTGATGTAAAGAAATGAAACACCTGTTACATCAACTCCAGTTTTAAAACAACAACACTTAGAGGTTTTGAAAAGGACAAATGAACCCTGTTATCTAAAATCACAAGGGAATCAAGAGACCATAGGAACTTGTTAACAGAAAGAGACTGCCAAATTCTTGTAAGCTATACTAGGGCAATTCCACTTAAAATAACAAAGGTGCAATGGCATAAAGTGGTACCATGATCTGACCATGGAATGTGACCCATAGAACTAAAAATAGAGACAAATGCTACAGTGATACAAGATGGTTTACCGTGAGATAAAAATCTATATTGCACAATACACAGTAATTCAGAAATCCAGAAGATGGCTCAAATAGCCAGCAAAGTATATTAGCCAACAAACAAGCAGTGTCAATGCTGCAACACTGCTTGCCAACTGAGCTAGACTGGTTAGAGCAAGTCAGTGTATCACTACATTATGTTGAGTAAAACCTTCATTACTACTTCGTTTTACACTTAGATCAGTAATCAATACTCTTATTAGAAACAAAACCATAGGAGGAATTTTTATTGTCTTTAACTTAACTCTACTGTCTCCACAGTGGAATTTCTTACAATGTTTTTTGATTCCTTGTCCTAATTAGATAGGAGCAATGACCCAAATAATTGGTAGTTAATTTTTAACATGTCATGATCTTGCTTTTAGGGCAAAACAAAAAATAATTTGTACATAAATTACTTCAGTTTCTTTAAACAAATCTGAAATGGAAGTTATTTCTGTTAGCTATTTATTCTGAAATGCGTATGTGAAATTTACCTTGAGGGGGAGTGTAAAGTCTACTTCTTTGGTTTCCTTCAGGCCAAGAGGTACCAAGGGAATACTGAAAGTCTCTCTATGGAAAAAAAGGCAAAAAGATTCTGAAATAATTGGTTTTTGCTTGTCTGTTATAATTATGTTTGTTTTATTTGATGACAGGAAGTTTGTACACTGATGGGGTAAAGGGAAAAGTACAGAGTTTATAACAGTTCCTTCCTGCACGAGAAAATCTGCTTAATGGTCTGGAAGAGAGTGAAGAAAGCTAGTTGCCTGCACTTTTGTTTAATTTAAGCCTGTTTTTCTGTCAGGCAAAGAAAAGGAGACTCTCAAAGGCTGGCTTACTGCTATTTAGCTCCACAGCTGCTAGGAGATCTGCCACAGTAAGAGCTATGGTAATTATCAGTAGTTATAATCAGTATTTTACATGCTACCAATGGTTTCATATGCACTAGTTTTGTGTACAAAGCAGGAAGAAGCACGGCCAGAGTATACCAACTTTCACAGTGAAAATTCTAGGAATGGGAAGTCCAAGAACTACTTAGTTTCTAGACAATGCTAGGTGTTAATCTTTAGACAAGTCAACCTCTGGAATATTAAAGGGCAATAAGATTGAGAACTGACTTGACAAAAGATCAGAATTGCTTCCAGATACATAGTTTGTTGCATAGATTTATCAGTATCAAGCAATTTTAAGGTTTATCTAATATTTTCGTTTTCCCTGAAAACAACTGTTTGAGTGTCTAATCATTGTTTAGAGCGTTCCATTACCAACTACAAAATCCCACATTCATTTATGGTCTTAACAGCAAAACCAGATTTCTTATTGGTGAAAATTCCATCTTGGGAAGGTGGCAGTAGGGAAGCAGCTTCTTCAGCAGAGGAAGAGCCTTTCATAATCCAGAAAGTGGCTCTGCTAGCTTGAAAAGGACTTCCAGGATACAGAGCCAAAACATCACTGCAAGTAGTGCAAATGATCTGATTTCTGATGAGGCTTTTAAAAGAAACCTCAACACTTTTACTACAGATTACATCAAGACTTTTTCCACAAAAGGAAGTGGGACACATGGAAAAGAAATCCCAACTTACTGACTTAATGAATTCTAGTACCATCCACAGTCCCTGTAGATATTAGCATTTGTCATTCAAAGGAAGTGAATTTTATTTCTTTTCATAGCTAAGGTGTCACACCCATGTAGCCAATGTCATAGGAGCATTGACCAGTTAGGGTAGTGATTCTGGATTTCCAGAACTGAGTAGAAATAGCATCACACTTCTCAATCCAGCTGAGATGTGTGCAATACCGGGAAGGCCAAGCCTTCAGATTGTTTTAACACAATACAGGCTAATCCAGTAACCAGTGGGTGTGACCTCATGTTGACAACTGTATGCACAACAGTCAGAGAGCAACTATTAATAGCTATTTGCTGGAGAGCAGTTACAGATGAATTATTTTAGCTGATGACACATAAAAAGCATTTAGAGCTTAGAATGAACAGCATTAACCATTCAAAACAGATTGGGGAAGTAGGATCAGAAGAAAATAACAAGCATACAGCTGTCCAGCCTCAAGGCTTCTGTCTGCCTTGGGGCCTGACCTACTGCTCACACTTCACTGAGTATCCAAATATTTTTAATATTCTTTAGCTAGAAGAAATAGTACTTGTGGAGTCCTGCTCTCATTTCCACAGCCATAACTGCTCTCTGTCCTCACATGCATCTATGAAGACCAGTAAAATCTTGAACAAAAAACCCAAATATCAAAAAACACCCCCCACAAAAAAAAACCAAAAAATTTTTGCATCAAATAGTTGTCAAAGTGTGCCATGGTGGGTAGAGGGCTGGAAGTTCAGCACAAGTTTCTGTTTGAGAAAAATACAGCACAGATATTTTGCATCGAGCCAGCATTTAGTTGGAAGTTACCCCACTGGAAATGTGCTTCATCCTTCTACCTTAAGATTTTCTTAATGGCAGTTTAATGCCTAACTGCGAACAGTGCTAAGAGGGACCCAAAATTACACCCCCATCACATGAAGCATTTCAATTTGTACCTTGAGCTGCTAACGTTAATTAAATAGTAAATATTTAGTTTTAGGAGCAACAAGACATGTAACTGATACAGAAATCATTTCAGTATGCAGGCAATGAATACTGTGTAACTTTGAAGTTTTTCTCTTTGAGGAATCCATTGCAATTTAAAAAATTAATGTGGTCTTCAAAGTGGAAAAAATATCTTAGAAAAAAATCCAACTTCATCTACTAAAAATTCCTCTGCTTTAGCCAAGGAATTTGTCTTTTTCTGTCACTGAAGAGCACACATTAAAGATTACCTAGTCTGCTCTGAACATTAGATCAGTATTGTATTTCTGTTTTCCAGCTAAAGAGAGGACTGTTGTATGCACCACCTTTGAGAAGAGATATTATTATATCGCTAAGTTGGTTCACTCCAGAATGCACTGAGCCAATTAAGCCAATCTAGTACTGGAAATTCTGCTAAGTGCCATGTGTTTCCAATATAGCCCCAAGAGCTTTCAATTCTCACAATACTCTTCTCTTCAAAGGAACTCCATATCCAAGGATTAGTGGTACATACCTTTTCCAAGTGAAAGACAAATATGCAGACTAACCCTTAGTCAACAAATTTACCATCAAATATGTTCTCTTCCTATCAAGCTCTCTTTTCTTTCACGTGGTTATTGTCCAACATTCACACTCACCTAGAAACAATTTTGTTTTCAAGGGTAAACAGAAGATCTGTTAATAATTGAATAACTTAGCTTTATACTTACTCTGCATTTTGATAAACTTCTACTGAGATATTAAGTCCTTCCAATTCCTCCTTTAAGATCTGCAGGTCTGAGTTTACAAAACTCAGTTCCAGTAGTACCTGCTCTCGTACTTTGTTGTTGGTGGTCGCTCTGCAGAAAGAGACATTTTTTTACTGCTGAGGAAAAGGTTTTCTACAAGCTTTGTTGACCCCCTTCAACCTTCAATGCTAGCATTCTCAGAATTTTTAAGATTTTTGAGATTATACAAGACCTCATGTTTCAGAATTGATTAGGTTTTTCCGTCAAGAGAGTGCCTGGGATAGTTTCCAGATAAGATCATGCAGCCATAGAAGATTTCCTATATGCTAAATTTTTTGTGTGTGATTAAGGGTCCAGCTTATTTTCAGATACATTAATCAACAAAACTAAAGCATCTTAAACAGAATCACTATTGTATTTTCAGATTATGTACTTTTTTTTCCCCCTCAAACAAGATAGGTGGGTGGAGATGGGAGGAGTCACAAGACATTTTTCAAAAGAGACTTCCCCAATTTATAAATACAATAAAGATCTGTTGAGACTTCTGATCTTAAGAATAAAAGAAAATAACTTTCCCACAAGAGTTAATACAGAAAGAAGTAATCTTTCAACCAGATCTTTTTAATGCAAGACAATTTTCCCTATAATTTGATTTTGTTGGATGTAAATATGATTTTGTTCGCTTGTTTCCCTTACCATTTATGTATTTAAATGACAACACTTTGAACTGCTAGCACAATGGATGTTAGTATTTAACATCCCAAACATTTCTGTGTGATTACTTATTGGCATAAGTTTATCCCAGTTTCGAACCTGATTCTCCATACTGAGAATTTTATTAGAATATTATTCTTTCCAAGATATTTAAATCATCTGTATGTATAGATCCACAGGTATGAGTTTAAGATAAAAGGTATCCATGCTTAAGATATTGTACCCTTATATTGGAGTCCGAATCTTAGACAATAACAAACTTAAATTTGCAGCATTTTGCATTTACCTTTACAACAAAATTCACCTTCATAAATATTTATGAACAACCATCTCATAAATCTAGCCTCCTCTTGGAGCAGTCCTCCAGTTTTATAGAGCACCTTGGTGAAGAACTAACTATTCCAAGACTAAAATTCTAAGTTTGTATTTCATATTATAAATGAGTTATCCGTGAATTTTCTATGCTGCACTTTATTGAATGGGATTCCTTAAATTAAGCAATGTTAACACCTGTTGCCTTCATAAGCCAAAGTGGATACAAACATATGATGGAGTGGCTCTTCCTTGAAAAAAGGCAGCACCATGTGGATAAATGGGCAAACTTTGATGCTACAAGCACTTTAATTATGATATATTAAGGCTCCATGTTTGGTCTAGTGTACCATCCTCCAGGGAAGGGATTCTAATATCTTTTCCAGGAACCACAATGTTCCATCCAGATCGACTTCTCTATTGGCTCTGTTGCTGTGAACATTCATGTCAATTTAATTTGATTACCTTTTCATGTTTTTTTTCTCTGTAGACATACTTTGTAATGACAACTAGCAAAAGACAGCTGCAGCAGCAATGTGATATTGTCGAGATCCACATAAATCTACTCTGAATTTAATTTTAGCTCAAACTTCCAGAACAAAAGACAATGAAAAGGAGAAGGTGACTTTCAGAAATTCTAAGAACAAAAGTCTTTGCACTATATGGATCATGTGCTTCAAGCCCAGCACTTGCTTTCATCAAAAGTAAAGAAACCTGCATTTCCAGTTTTTTCTCAAGTCCTACTGCAGGAAGCTCCTTGTGGACAGCAATTGGTTTGTTTCTTTTAGAGCTTGATAAAATTCAAATAGAATCTGAAAACAAAGTTTGTTTATGTTTTACCTCAGGAGAGTGTAAATACAACTAGTCATGTGAACTGTCTAGTGGTCAGGTTCCTTTTTAAATTGCTTCTTTCAAAGAACTAGGAAGTTTTAATGGTTCAACAGGTATCATCTAAATTCATTTTAGATTTCTAAAATCTTAAAAGTCAGTTTGTTCCTCTATTCTTAAGTAGACTTAGTTCCCACTCCTGTAAACAGCAACTTCAATATTTCAGCAATTAATACTGGCATCAGAAACTGAACTTTAGGATATCTAGGTTGAACGTTACCAGTTTTCATATTAGATATTACTCATCTCTTTAGCCCTTCCAAAACACTCCTGAACTGACAAGCAGAAACATTAACTGAATGAAGTGTTCCGTTTCAAAAGCAGGTATAATAATTTTGCTAAGCATACAAAAGGTAGTAAAATACTAAGTCTTACTCCTTAAGTCAATTACCAGAAAACAAAGCAAAATTAAGTCAGTCACAGAGGCTAAAATTACCTAAGTTTTCAACCTGTCACCTCTCTTGCAAGAGTGGAGATGAAAGCAGGTAACAGACAATGGGCAACCTATCAATTAAATGTCAAGTTTAAGAAAATTGAATTTATTCAAGCATTTTCAGTTCTTTAGGTATATTTACTAGATTTTGGTTTTGAAGACCCATTGTTGTTCCAGTTGCAGAGAAACAGACACTACAGGAAACTACTGCAGATGAGAATTGGGAAAATTTTCAGTTCTTCTGTGTAAAATTGTTGGACAGCTACAGACTGTTTGCTAAGCAGTTAATCACAGGATGTAACAGCCTTAAGACAGGGTCAATACAAGGCTATTCCTGTGGGGACAGCCACATAAGAAACCATGTCCTAAGGAAAAAAAAAGCTGTGAGCAAAATATAATAGATGAAGAGCAAAATCTCTTCCAGTTACCTCAAACTGTAGGAGAATTTGGTGGCAACTGGTGGGAACCCAGCTCTAATTACACGGGTGCTACCTTGCTACTCCTGTATCATTACTACATGGAACAAAGAAGGCAACAGACTGTCCTTTCCACTGTGCAGCACAGATCTAAAGGATCTTGCAAAAAGCCAACAGTATAGTGGCATTACCTTTATTTGATTTGAGGTGTAGAAGGGACTCATTGCAATATTCAGCAAGGTTCACTTGCCATCATCACTAGCAATAAAGCTGAACAAAGAGAGTGACCTAAGAAAGGTCTAACATTCAGCTCATTTACTGCAACATAGCAGCACTGAAAGTGCACTTGAGAGCAAGTAATGACTCTATAGAGCTATAGCTTGAAAAAACTTAAGGGACATTGACAAAGCATTCTACAGTAAGAGATGCAGCATGTTTGGGGGGAAAAAGGAAAAAATGTAACAGCTAAGAGACTTTTACAAAATTAAAAGAAAATTAAACAATTGTTCCTTGGACAAGGGAACTAGGAAACCATGACATATACCTTAAAAGATTTTCAGCACCAGCTCTCATTCTCACTGCTCTTAAGATCTGTTGGTTTAGAACAGCTCTTTGATTTTGCAGTTTGCTTCGTCCGGTCTCAGCAAGAGGATTACATCCCTAGAATTAAGAAAACAAGTTTTTTGTTGCTGTTGGAAGAAACTGAAGAGGGACTAACACTGAATTTAAATGAACTTTAATGGCATGGGCTCTGTACGGATACAAATTAACTACACTGACAACAATGACAATCTGACATCAATGACAGTATTTCTTGTCTCAAACTTGGTCATTAAAACCAAAAGAGACCTTGACCACAGCACATTTTGACATTAAAATCCAGACAGAAAATATTTGTTTTAAAGCTTAAGTATTTATGTGGGCCAGTCTCTTCTTCCCAAAAAACATTTTCAAGATATTTTTCAAATGCAACCAAATTTGACAGAGTGTTATTAAGTTTCCAGGATTTCATGAAAACAGTATCTGGCAAGACAGAAACTCCCATCAAAGCTTCTGCTTAACCCTTCCAAAGTATCTGAGTTCCATACTGGGATATATGCAGCCTTGAAATACAACTCTATCAAAAATAGGCTTTGGTACTCAAAGTATGGTGCTCAAAAAACTGCTCACAGTTTTAAGAACCTTTCAAGGGATCTCTAATTTTTCCTTCTGGTGCTCAGACGTTCAGTACAATTCCTACCCCTCCTTCCCTAGGTTCCTCTCTTCACATGTCAAATTTACCAAAATAGAGCTTAACAGGGTAAGATGATGATTATACCTCCAGACTCTTATCAAATTAGGCCCTTAAAAAATAAAGTGTGAAATCCAGAATTCACAAGAATGCTCCCATATATGTGCATACCTTACACAAGTACAAGACTCAAACTACTGAAACCTGTTTTTGAGTGGGACTGAGCCATTGTATTCTGGTGAGCACTGGTAAGCTAGAACTGTTACAGATAAACAGGACTGCATGTTTGTCTTTTTTTTTAAGGGAAACACATTTTTAACATCTTATAAAAATACGTTAGAAGTTTCCTTTCCACACTTTTATTCTTTGCCCCTGCCACCCCTTTTTTAAAAAGTATCAAATCCCTTTGAATATTAATACTCAGAGTCAGCCAGCACATCCCTCCAGCCTTAACTACTAATTCTGAAGCAAATAAAACCACTGTTTTTGAAGAACGTCCTTTTGAGTGGCCCCACTGGGTATCATTACAAAGCTTATCAGAGTCCTACTGCATTGTGCACTACACAAGAAGGAGGCTCAGATCTAAGCCTTCTCTCAGCTACTCCAGCCACTAAATTATGCACTATTTTGGACCTCTCCCTCTTAGTTTTGACTAGAAAAATTTTGATATAAGAGCATTTAACAGACCATCAACAAGCTCTAATTATGAGTGGTCAAGCAATGACATACCAGCACAACAAAAGCAAGTACTTAAATAGAACATGAAATTCTAATAATCTACTTGAAGTTCAGTTCTTATTTGGGTTGCCAAGTGAAAGCAAATTGACAATAGAGAAATGAGCTGATCAAACCAGATTACACTAGTTCAACTGAGAAAACCCATAACCCAATACTGCTAATTTTACATCTCTAGGTTGAAAAGTTTGTAATAAATAGGTAAAATGACAGGAAGCTTGTGCAAACATATTCAGAAGCATGATTTGCCAGATAACTTGAAAAAGTCATACCACATTGAATTACTGCATTGAAACATCACTTACAGCAGAAGCCCACAGCTCTCTTCATTGAGAAAGCACTTGTAGCAAGCACGACACAGAAGATGAACATCTTACTGAAGGGAACACACACATGTAGCAAACCCATTCATTCATCTCAGATTAGAAGTAGTCCTTTAACTACCAAATACTTTATGCTCCTGTACACACAATTACACACAAAGACATAAGCAAGGCACACTTTAGTGTATAACATGGTCTTGTAGCTTTCTGCTCTTAGTCTGGTTCTTTTTCTGGGATGCAGCTGTCCTTTCCCACTTTGCTTTTCCTTCATTTTGTGTTGTATAATCTTTTCTACTACTGTTATTCACAGACTTATCTCCTTCTGTTCTATCCATGCCATTTTTCATTTGAACCTCACCTGCTATTATTTCTTCCTGCTTCTGCATTCATTTTGAATACTTAATTCTCATCTCAGGCCTGTCATCTCCATATTCCTGCACAGGTATTTTCTTCCAACTTCTTTCTTGACCACTTAGTTCAAGCATGCTTCTTAAATGTATCCTTGCCTTGCACTTGTCTTCATTTTTTTTCTGTAAAGCTGCAGTTTGCTTCCAGAACTCCCTGCCCTTCCTGTATGCCAAACATGTTTGATGACATCATTCAGATACTTCTTTACAGCTTCACTTCTGGGAAATTTTTCAGGAAGATCAACTGCCTGATTCCCAAGCCCATGAAGCTCATAGAAGTGATCTGTTCATTTCAGTAAATCTGTGATCAAGCTCCCATTGAACAACGAGTACAAGACTGCAATGATCTGAAACTCTCTGCAAAGAGAAAAAGTGTCAGATGTGTTTCCCTGCATTTCAGGTCCCCAGGCACTGATATCTCTTTATGAAGAAAAACCAGCCCTTGGCCCCTAAGAGGACAAGGCACTGACAGACCAAGGTATCTGTACAACCGCCAGCATGCCTAGAAGTGCTGCAATTTTGATGAAAGGCTTCTTGTGGATAGAGGAGTCTGTTTTCAGGATATGCTCACCCCTTGCAAGCATATGGCTCCCATTAACTTTGCAAGGCCTGTAAGGAATTAATATTTTACTTGTTGGAAAATGTTGCTTTTTACATCTCCTGCACAGGGGATGGGGACACTCAGTCAGTTTGTGTTCATTTGCAGGCTTCAACTCTTCATTGTAATCAAGCTGCCATAAAACTGATAGAAGGTAGATAGAAGGGTAGAAGTCTGTGTAGTGGACAGCAAAAATAAGCAATATCTGAAAAAAACCCACAAGAAATACACAATCTGGGAAAGATATTCCCTTGCATAAAGCACAAATTCTGCCTACTAAAAAGTTATTTAGCACACAGGTCCAAGCAAGTGCTTAGTTTTGTCTTCCTCCATGTAGAAGATCCCTTTCCCAAACAGCATTTCTACATGGCTCACATTTAGACAATCCCAAGAATGTTAACGTTCGGTTCAGTACAGTATCTGGAAGCCAAACCTCCCAGTGGTTTCCACACCTACTGTTTCATTTCTTGTCAATAGAATGCTAGATGCTTCATTTAATTACTGTTTATTTCTTTGCCAAGCCAAGCAAACTTCAAGAGTATGGATTTTACCCTGGCTTATACCCTATCAGTAAAATTATTAATTAAACAGCAACAAAAGAATGGTTAATACTACGGAAGTTCTAAAAATGACCAAGAATGGAGTATGGTTTAAGCTTTCATTCCATGCATTTTTTGGGGGAAGAAAAAGATAAGTAAGTCGAATAACAGTATCTTGCCTCTGCACAAGGCACCAGCGCTTACCATCCATCTGAAGGAGCCTTAAAATCTCACAGCCTAAGGGGTTTAGCCAGTACCTTTGTGGTTTTCCAAGTTTAGGCTCTATGCCTTGAGAAATAAACTACCACAGCTGTGAAGACGAACAAAGAAGCAGTTGTATTTAAACTGGATGTCAAGAAGCTCTTCAAGAAAATATCAGAAATCCAGTCATGATGGACACAAAAATCATGACTGTTTGCCAAACAATGAGTAATAGCAGTAAGTATTCAAAATTAACATAAATCTGATTTACAAAATAGTGGTTTGAACTTTTAAGATGAGCCACACTATCTGAAGGTGACACAGAGTTGAAACTGGGTGTGCCTCCTTACTTAAAAGAAAACATTCCTTTCCAGCCAGTGCAACCTGTGCTGCTTGTCAACCCCAACAGTGTACACAAATGGCCATATCCTCCAGGTATTTAAACATATATTATGGAACTTATGCACACAACTGCTTTGGCTCTAATAGCAATCGTAGCAAACAGCATATTTCACACCAGTATTTCTAGGACTGATCCCAAGTCCTGCTAAATTGTCATTTCCTTACCTTCTTCCAATACTATAATTAACATTTCTTTTTGCATGTTACTACTAGTTCAATTTTGAAAATTTAGCTATATACTGCAGATCTTTCAGAAGTACAAGTTTTATCTGAGAGGTTTGTTGTTGTTTTTTGTTCTAAAAAAAAAAAGAGATGAGGAAGATCGGTTCTTCCAGAGCCTAGTCTACTTGTGCCATGAACAAGTATATTACAGTTCTAAGTGCCTGGCCCAAAGGTTATTATAAAGCTAAAGAACTAACTATTGTATTAAACTCCAAAGACGGGATTTCCTACATGAACTCCATCTTGTCACACCACTCACTGAAGCAAAATTAAAATTCATATATCATCAGAGACATCTGTCTCTTGACCAACCAAGTTTCAGATGATTCTTAGTTTCACATGAAGGCCTACTTTCTGTTTTAAGTTTTATGAATTTGTATATAATGAGTGGATATGGGATGACAAGGGTTATGAATCATTGCTATGTTGTTTTTGTCCTGCCAGACAAGTGGAAAGAGAACAAATAGCCAAATAAATATTCCTGTGTCAATGCTAATGTTAATGGTTGCCTGGCTACTAATGACTTAAAGAACCCCATGAGCTAAACCCCAGTGGAAGGACAGGTGTGGCAGGTTGGTAAACTGATACATTAACCACAGGTGGGGGGAAGCCCTGCAGAAGAAATCCCAAAAGCCAAGGAGGGGAATGACAGAGTTAATTAGGGAAGTGCTGATTCATGAGCTGGTTACCATACCTATATCATTTTCAGCCTGGTGCTTCCTTTATGGAACTGTTTGCTTTCTGCTTTTAGCCTTCTCCCCTGACACAGGAGACTAATACACAGTCTTTCTTTCTGAATCATCAGCTCGGTCTATATGATAAGTATCTAGCCTCACAGATGGAGGCAAAGCTTTAAGAAAGGGAAGAGAAAAGAAAATATGCATCTTTGTTTAACAGATCAGAATCTAAAGACTCATTAAGCTAGCTGTCCTACTGCTCTGCCTCTGTGTAGCACAGTGGACTGCTGTCCAAAACAACCAAATTGAAGCCAGGATACTTCATGTTGAGCCAGCCAACGCTTGGAGAGCTGCAGAAACGGTAACCTTGGAAAATGAACTACAGCTTTTTCTTACCGTTTATTTCAACATTTTGACTGATGAGAGAAATTTGAAAAGTTATGGTTAGCGTAAGGTGTTACAAAGCAGTAAGCCAAGGTGGGAAAAACGCAGTAGAAAGAACTTGCTAGATATCTCTTCCTTGCTCTGCTCTTACCCACTAAAAACCAATAAACCTCTCCCCACCCCAAACAAACAAACAAACAAAAAAAATAAGGCAGGCATAGCCCTAGTAATAGGTCACCACACAAGCATTGGATCCTGTGACTGGATGAGTGCTACATTATAAATATCCTGAGTTCTGCACACTGATGTGTCTCAGGGATATTTACTTTGCAAAAACTTACCGGTTAAGTAGGATGGTGTGCTGTAAAGAAAAAAAAAGAAGAAAGAGAAGGGGAGAACAGCTTGAAAAAGAAAGCTGTTTCTCTCACAAGAATTCAAAGGTAACTAAAAAACCCAGGAAGATGTCTGAGAGGCCAAGAAATCCACAGAACCATGGCAGGTGTAAAGAATAATTTCCCCATAGGTGGGAGAAGCATCTCACATAAGCAAAGCAGCACATGAGGACAGACCCGCTTTAATTACTGTTGGCCTGTTGAAAAATCCTTCCTGTCTAAATGCTTTGCTCTGCTTTTAAAACAAATTGTTCTTTGGTCTTATCATTAGTTTTGTCATAATTTCCGTAGGGAAGAAAGACTTGGGGCAGAATTTGGATGGATGTGTGGAATACATATGGTTGATTCACAGGTTGCTGCCAGTAACCGTGAAAGAATGTGGAAGTCCATGCAGAGGAGGTCAAGATACGAGCCATCACACCACCCAGGAGCACAGGTACAGTTTGCCCTGGCAATGTACACTGAACTAAGCCAAGATAAACAGAACAGCAGCAGAACCAGTTCCTGGTGCATTATCGTCACAGAAATTAAAAAGTTCCAGGCAGAATCTCCACCTTCTTTTTAATGGCAAGTAAGGTGCTTCTTTCACTTCGCCGTATTCTCTTCAGGACACCAGCAAGGATATTTTCTGTTGTTGTCTGTTTTGCTTTTAAAAGTAAAATCCTTCTCACAAGTTTGGTTGCAGCTCACCAAATTGCTAAAGAGGGTTGTCTTGGAGGGGAGGTATAAGAGGAATTGAATAGGGGCAACAGTGACAGAGTTGTATATACCCTCTGTGGCTGTACAGGTAATTTCCTTAAAATTAGATTATTTAAAAAAAAAAAACCACAACAAAAACCACACAAGCATCTCAAGCATCTGAGCTGGCTCAAAGCACCTCACAGGTTTAAAGAAAGAATTAATTTTGCATCTATAAATGATGGGCCTTTGCCATGGGGAAAAAGGAGATAATGGAAAAAGATGGGGTAAGGGAAAGAGGAAAAGATCCCTCCAGAGCAGTTCTGACATCACTGGAAGGGAATGGGGAGGGTAAATCTGAGAAAGGGTGCAAGTGGACTTCAGTAGCTGCCACCCATCACATCTCAGACTCACCTGGCAGAGTCACTTTCTAGTGTGACAACAGAAGTCAAAGCAGGAAACAGGATTGTGCAGCTGTTTCCCCACTTCTGGACACTCATAGTTTTACAGGGCCCCCTTCCTACATACACACA
This sequence comes from Ptilonorhynchus violaceus, assembly GCA_013397565.1. Taxonomy (NCBI): domain Eukaryota; kingdom Metazoa; phylum Chordata; class Aves; order Passeriformes; family Ptilonorhynchidae; genus Ptilonorhynchus; species Ptilonorhynchus violaceus. The sequence continues at coordinate 58,562 of VZRJ01011174.1, forward strand.
AAAAAGGCACTAAACAAAAATTAAGTAAATAAGTTGTTTAACATACTGAATCTTACACTGGGGATACTGAGGGCTGCTTTCTCGTATGCTGTATTTAAAACTTCAAAAAGCATAATACACGAAAGAGCACTAGAGACTGAGCACACTTCCCATAGCAACCCATTCATCAAAAGAAAATACTGAGAGTCTAAAACAAATGGATACTATATAAACTGCTCAATTTTTCTCAATCATAAAATTTCATTGTGCACAATACTCTTAGACAGTATGGGAGGCAACCTCATTGTGTAAATAGTGCTTGGAAGCCGTTTTGTGAGCAGGACTGATGCAAAGCAAGTGTTTTCACCTTGCTCCACAGCTTACAAAATAAAAAAAGTCAATTAAGTAAATGTCTTTTGAACTAAAAAGACAAGGACTATCCTTGGAATTTGATGTGATTCTGCACCAACAAAAGCAGTAAACCAACCCTCAAATCTTTTCAGGAAAACAAGAAGTAGTGTGATCTAAAAAAGAAGAGAAAAGCAATACTAAGGTAACGCAGGGGGGGAAAACCATGGACGCCCATCAACAGCTCCATCACTTGTTTCAGTCACATGAAATCACTGGGATTTCCATTCACAGGGACATGTAGATACAGCACGCATAGTATCCCATTGGGTTCACAGCTTGTACCTGTTAAAGATTCTAGGAGTGGGATTGTTTAGGTGTATTTTTTTGGTATTTTGAGTTTTTCCTCCCCCCTTCACCTAGAACTTCTGAATCAGAACTAAAGCTCTGACCCTTAAGACCATTCAACTAATGTATAACAAGGAATACTGGTTTCCTGCTTACTTTTAGGGACAGAAGGCTTTGAGCATCTAGCCTAATCTGAAGTTCATAACATTAGTAAAGACACATATGAGCTGGTTGAACCTTTCAAAGATCTGAGGCAACAGAGGAAAGAATGTTTCACTGCAGCACTTGGCTCACTGAAATTTTATCAGATTTCCACTTTTTTTTACTGCTTTAAGATACAAGTAATGAAAGAGATAGGAATGATGCTCATGATTGGATATTAAATTGATCTTACAGTATTTTCATATATGAGAAAAACGTCATTCCTGTCCAATAGGCTTTACACTAATTTAATGCTGTTTCAGGGACCTTAACAGTAACAACTTAATCTAAAATAAACTCAGTCCTTTAGCAAGTCTGAGTGTTGAAGATATACTACTCTTACGACCTGACGAACAACTTGGCTACTAAACTTCAGTTAGTCCTTATCAGTAAAAACAAACAGGTGGAAGAGTTAATTTATTGAACTTAAGTTCATGAAAAGTCAACTTTTTTACTAACATGCCTCAAGGTAGCCTATGAGCTTCCTACAGCATAGAAAACAGCTATGAAAAACTAAGTAATTACTATTTGGCCACATTTTATGATTACCTGTTATGGACATCTAAGACCACTAAGTGATTTACTCACCAAATATTATAGCAGGATTACTCAAATGAAGCAGCCAGACAAGACTTGGTTTTTGTTTCAGTCTGTCTAGTTATTTACAAGGCGGTACTGATTCCTTGCAGCATGGCTGGCACAGGTAAAGCTTGGCTCTTTTCAGGTAGAAACAGTTCCTCTGCTAAAGGGCAATGTTGCTGTTTAAGCTCCTGCAGACTTTTAATTTGATAAATACGGGGGCAAAAAAAAAAAATCAAACAGCCTTTAAAGAGGGCAACAAAGCAAAGTATATGCGCCTCCCCTACCATGTAATCCAGGCAGTTGCTGAAGTGCATAAAGGGGCTACTTTTGTGCAGAGGCAAGCAGTAACAACCTGAGGTGTGCAGACTTTCTTTTCCCTCCACAGACTAGTCAGTGCATAGTCTCGGATGCAGAATCTACACAAAAACCCCCGTGTACCTACACCCCCACTTGAAACCTATGGACGAAAGTTACAGGTCCTGAGAACTTAAAAACGCCAAGGGAAGGCCGAATCAAAGCTCTTTGAAAACGGCTCTTATACTGCCCTTTACCTCCAGTGAAGTTCAGAGGAGCCCACAGGGCTGCACTACAGGCGATACTTAACTATAATTACTGTTGTGCAGAAAGAGCTCGGGTGCGGGTTATGGCATAAGCCGCCCACTCAGTCTGAAAAGTAATTAGGGCAGATGTTCATTAAGAACTTCCTAACGAGTCTGTTAATTTCGTTACCTTAGTTCAGTAAACTTTCTTACAGGTACATAAGGCAATTTACTAGAGAGCACACGAGAAGAAGCAGCGAGGAGCGAACAGAGAGATGGAGGGGAAAAAAAAAGACGGCAAAAACAAGGCTGACAGATACAATTTGACTCATTTTGTAAAGTTACGGGTGCTCCTGTGCTTCAGGGCGACGCCCAGCTCGGAAGCAGGGAAGGGCCGCCGGGACCCCACGCAGCGCCCCTCCAGCTCCAGGCCCGTTCCCGCGCCGGGGGCCGGGCCGGGTAGGTCTGCGGCGGCGTTCGGCCAGGTCCAGGTCCCCAGCTCGCCTCCCTGCCCCCTCGCCCCCCGAGGCTGCTCCCGGCCCCCGTGGGCTGCCAAGGGACGGAGCCCACGACGCCCCGCCGGGAGAAAGCAGATCGTAAGCGACTGAGAAGGGACCCCCCAGCCCTGAACCGCCCTCGGGGGACGCTGCTCCGGGCACACAGCCGACCGGGCACGCAGCCCATCCGCCCCGGGCCGGCCGCCAAGCCTCTCACCTTCCGAAAGTAGCCGTCCTCCACCGGTTCCGCCGCCTGGCAGCCGCGGGACAGCAGGGCGTCTGTCATCTCTGGCCGGCCAGCCGTTCTCCCACCGCTGCTGCGAAACAAGCTTTTCCCCGTGGAGCCACGACCCTGCGGAAATACCGCCACTGCCCCACGGCACCGCCCGGCCCCACCTCCGCTGGTGGCGGGGAGGAGCTGCCCCGCCCCACGGCGCTGCCCCTCCGCCCCCCAGTGGTCCTGACGAGGTCGTTGCAACGACTCCCGGGCCGCTTTCCGTAGAGAGCCTGGCGAGGCGGCTGAGGCGCCTCTCGTGCGGACACGGGGGGTGGCTGTGGCTGTGGCTAGCTGAGACTGGCTGAGAGTGGAGACCGGTGCTCCTCTGCGCCGCGGCGCTTCACCCCGCTCCTCCTCGGCCCTCTGGCCGTCCTCCGCTGAAGCGTACCGGAGTCCGACTGCCCGCCCCGGGGGCACCGCTCGCCTCCTGGCGCTTCCCCGCGGCTTCCCGCGCCGCCGAGCGCGGCGACAGCCCCTGGGGGCGGCCACTCGGAGCGGCCATCCCCGGCACCGTGGGGCTGCCATCGGCTTTCGCCGGGGCGCGCCTCGGGGAGACGAGGTTTCCCGCGGGCGGCTGCCCCTCAGAGCAGGCTCGTTCTTCCGAGAGGGGTGCTCCCAACCGCGGAGGTCACCCCGCCGCGGGGAGGATCGCCGGGGTGGTGCCTCGGGCCCACACGGCCCCATCGCGCTGCAGCCTGGGCTGCGTGTGTCCCTGCCGGCACGCTGCGCGGAGCGGGTCTCTCCCCGGGCCCGCACCCTGGTATGTGTGAGGACAGGAGCCAGGGAGACGTCCCGGAGCTGGGGGACCTGCAATTGCTGCAGCCCCGGGCCCCTGGAAAGGGCAACGCTATCTCGGTGTAAAGGTCTGCAGCTGTTCGTGCTGCAGAGACCTCCTGGCAGAAATACTCCGTTGTGTAACCAGTTTCACAAATGTTACTGGACTCTACTGTGAGGAATTTTGTTGCTGTTGTATCAGGGACGGAGCGAAATCACGACACAAAGCACGATCCAAGAGTCGGTGAAAAGTGGCTTTGTTTATTAATATACAGACCAGTTTTATAGCTTAGTGTGCTTAATGCCATAAGGTCATTTGTCCTTTGGCCATCCACCTCTCAGGGTAATTGGCTAGGTGCTACAATGCCTTATTCCAAATATTTCTCTATTCGGTATCATAACAAGTCCTCGGGTGCACGATAAGAAGAACCCATTAGAAGAAACATCTTTGCTATTTACATAGCTTCTGTGAGAAAGGACAGCTTCTCACAGAATGCGAGAAGCTGGAAAATTCCTCTGCTGAAAGCTTTTCGGTATCCACAGAATTTGCCAATATTGGTTCCTATTCCTAGCCATGCCTAACCTACAGAGCTAGGCATTACCAAACTTCCCTTCTTTCCTCTTTCCCTTCCCAAACTTTCCTCTCTCCCCCTGCTTTTTTTTCTCTTTTTTAATCTTTCTTAGGATTATAATGTAGTGTCAGGCAAAAAATCTCAGGAGAGAACATTTCTCTGTCAAAGGAAAAAATATAATTGGAATTATATCTGTAATGGTAAATTTATTTGAAAATGCTGGTGTCTCCAAAGAGTTCTACAGAGCAGGCTGGTCAAACTGTGTGTCTTCTGCCTGTTTTTGAGGAAGAATACTAGACTCAGCAACTCAGAAATTGGGATCCAAAGATTTGCTGTCTTGAAATCAGCTGAATTTTGTTCATTGTAATTTTGCTCACTCTCACCTCAGTACTTTTTTTTCCCCAATAATTCTAAAGATACTGGATGAATGTATCAAAATATATATTAAATATAAATAGGTAAAAGTAGGAAAATGGTTTAACTTGCTCCAATTTCTGATTTGAGGGTGTAAAAAATGTTCTAAATTATTTTTATGCTAATAGAAAAAGTACTTATGTGACAAAAAGGATTTTAAAATTTAAATCTTGCAAATCAATATAAAACTCCAATGCAATACATAGATACTAGTTTAAGATAAATAAGTAATTTGCCAGCAGAGGCTGTGCTGATACAATCTGGCAATTAAAATGACATTAATGTGACCATCTTGTGAGTTTGCACTGTTGTCACTGGCTTTATTGAAAACTGATCTCATTGAAAGGCTACAGCTATTACTCCAAATAAACTCCTGAGAGCCTGTAGTCAGGCCAAAGGCTCACTTAACAACTATGACGATTATCATGGTTATGTGTCAAACACAAATTTGCACAAGTTTCCGCATGATACAACACCAAAGACGATTTCTAACATATCCTGGTGAAATAACGCAGCCTTTCTTCGTTGCTGGTGGATTCTTTGAATAAAGCAAAGTCCGCAGTGCTAGTAAGTTTCTACAGCAAAATCAGGAGTCCAAGACAGCATGCTTCCTCACAATTTTTAGTGTCCTGGGTGTATCGCCCAGCACTCTCACAACTGCCAGATCAGACTGTGCCTTCCCCTCCCTCGGGTCAAGGGTACTTCATCATGACTGCATTAGGACCGATGGAGTATTTCTTAAGTAAGTCACTGGAGGTTTTGTCTGCATATGGCGAACATGCTTTTTTTGCAAAAGGCACACATTGATTGTATGGTCTCAATAGTGCTGAGCTGTGTAATGACTGGGTAGGACTGCTCTCTGACCCTGGAATGTAAATTGCAGCTTAGAACATTCCGGAACCTGATTTACCCTCAAAACCCCCATGTCCCTGCTCTTATCATCATCTTGTCTCCAGTAGCTTTTTGATTGTTATTAGAATTCTTAAATAGAGTTGGGTTCATACCACAAACTTTCTCTGTTTCTCATGATTATTACAAGAATCAGAAGGCTTGGTTGCAGCATTGTAAAGATTGAGAAATACAGGCTAGAAATATAGACTAATGCATTCAGGAAAAGGGGTGTATAGATACAGATGTTTGCTTTACATTTATCTTTAATATTAAAAGAGAGTAAATTCAGTGATCTGGTGCACTGGACACGAACTATCTGTAAGAAAGCATCAAATGTTTAAGAATTTGCATCCAAAGAATATCAGTATGTTCTGCATGAAGTGTTGAATCTGAAAACAATGATTCTTATCTCTGCATCAGATCTCTCCTAGTTTTGCAGAACTGGGTGGTATCTGGCTTAGTGCATTTTCACAGATAAACCAGCCAGGTGATCTAGACAATGACCACACTGGAAACAGGCACAGAATGGCAGAGCTTGAGTTGTCCCATGTTTTGTCCCACAATAGTAAAGGTAAGAGGGACCAGAATTGGGACCAGAATCTGGACAGCCTTACTGCAGATACATATATATGATATGTATGAACATATTTCTCATATATTTGTATCATTCCACTCGTTCTGTCAATCCTCTCCTTCTTCTCCATCATACGAAAAAATATGAATATATGAAATCCCATCAATAGTCTTCTCTTTGTCCACTAGGAAATAGTCCTAGTTTGGGAAATTAATTTCGTACTTGGGTACATGTTATGCACTGTTCCATACCCAAGACAGGAATCTGGCTGCTCTCTGGAGAATGTTTCCTATCTGTGATTTTACAGACCTTTTGGCTATGGGGTGGTAGCAGGTGCCTACAAGTCACCTTTTGACCCAGAGAGACCCAGAGGCTTACCAGCAAAAGCACATTAAAATGGTACTGTATGAAGGGAGAAGTAGCACCAACTCCTGCTTTTTCCCAAGGTAGGTTCTTGAATTCTGAACCTGAATAATGGCTACACATTTCTGTTCCTAGTGTTGATGGCTTTGAATATTAAACTTAGATTCTGATTGGAAAGACAGGAAGATTTTGTCAGTAACTGACAGCCTGTAGCTTTATGTCGATGAATTCCACTGCAGTGATTTCGTTGAGTTAGTATCATCCTTTATTTCTGAAGATTGCAGTTCTTAATGAGCAAATGTATGCCTACTGTATGCAAGTACCAGGTGAGGAGAGAGGAAAGGTTATCATAGGTCGATTTTTTTTGCCCACTCTCAACTCTCCAAATAGTATTTGGTGAAGAGAAAAAAAAAAAGAAAAGAGATTGTAAATGGCAAAAATAGGGCATGAGGCACAGTAGCAACAGCGATGTGAATCTCCTTTGAGACTGTTACAAATTTACAAGATGGAGTAGAAGATTTCTTTACCAAATTAACTGAGCAACAACAAAATTATATGAAAATTGTATACAAACTCAGTATCAGGACTTTGGATGACCACAATATGATTTGCTGTAGGTGCAGTGCCCCACTGCTGCTTCTTCACCTCACTATTAACTGCACGTGTTAACTGCAGCTTTATCTTCACTGAAAAAAAGCCCATTTACTATTGAATAACTAATATGCTTCACCTATTCTACTGTGAAATCACATTCGAAACAAGACATTGAAGTTTATGTGGAAGTTAAGACTAAACATGGGCAAAATCGTCACCACTTTCCCCAGCTAATGCCTTGCCTTTAACTGAGATCCATAGATAAAAATCTGTGTATTTAAGAACAATATGTGTTATCTCTTTTTTTTCCCCCATTGCTTTAAACAATGAAAATTAGCACTTTGTAGAAGCTAAAGCAATGCCACAGGGTCTGACCTTCAGCTGGCTCTTTTGTCAACTGATACAACAGCCCTGCGTTGGCAGGATGAATATTCAGGGAAAAAACATTCCCATTGAATGCAAGATAAGGCAGACATGAGTTTGTCTCTTTTTTGTTGTTTGTTTGTAAAAATACGGGATTTTTCTACTTCCTGTACTTATGTTTTCGGGTTTTTTCTTTAATGTGATTTAAAAAAACCTGTAAATGAATCAAGTTTTTGCTTCCTTTTTATATATCCCCATTATACCAATTTTAATCTGAAGTTCCAGTGACTCGCATGACTTAAAACTAATCAACAAGAAGTTATCTATTTGAAGAAGTGGTTTTAAAGAATATAACAAAAGACATGGAAAGACACTTCTATGGCTGATCTTGATGAACCAATACAGAACAAGATTTTGAAAACTATGTATTGGAAAACTAAAGCCTGAAGTCCATCTATGGTCTAAGGGCTCAATTTCAGCCTTACATCCACTGGCAAGTACGTAAGCTTTCATTCAGAAATGCTGATTTTTTTTTTAATCAGAAAAATTTCTATAAAAAAATTATTTCAAACGTAAGCTATTCAGTTCTACTGATATTTTAGTTTCATTACCATTAAAAAAAGGACATTGGAATTATTGTCTTATTTAACAGCTACAAATAGCAATTTTCACCTGGTTTAATAATTGTAAACAAGAGAGAGAGTTTACCATGGAGAAAGAAATACCACTGGGATGTAAAAGTAATTCTACTCTGATAAAAGCCTTAAAAGGAAAAAGCTTCAATATTTGATGATCCCAACTCTTTGAACACATCAGACAAGACACAAGATTTTCTCTTAACAATGTGCAAAGAAGGTTTATTTAAGCCTGTTTGTTAAGTCAAAATCACACAGTATCGACTATTCAGGAACAATTATTTCCTAAACAAAGAGAAAGGGGCAAATATGCTAACAACCCATTTTGCCACTGTATGTTCTAGCTAAGTGCGTAGTAATGATCAGAAAAGATGATGCACTAGATATGTGTCTGTGGCTTCTACTTCATTGTTTCTGAGTGAATTAGAGACCTAAATGAAACATAGTACTCCCTATTTGCATGGAACCGTGTAAATATTTTCTATGGAAAGCTGAAACCACACAAAACCCCGGTAGTTTCACTTTGAAGGAAACCAGTTCCATGTATACAAACGAACAGAAATACTGGGTTAGAGAATACACAGAAGTCTTATCTATAAAGGGCAGGAATCTCTGAAGACTGTGTTGTATTTTCAAGGATTTCAAAGAAACCGGTGATACTTACAAAAGTTGTGGATTGATAGAATCTTCAGCGCAAATTCAAGTGTTTCGTTTTGGGGCGGGGTTTTTTGGCGGGGGCGGGGTGACACTGGAAATTAAAATCCAAATTTTGAACACTTGGGTCCTACCGGCGAATACTGATCTTTGTACAAAATACATTCAGTAAATGTTTCTCTCTCGGTACAGGACTTCTCAAAGAGGTACAGAGATTCCTGAAAACATTCGCGGCTGAGGATCTTTGAGGGAAAGTTTCAAGGCCCAGACTTCTGCCTTGTTTTCTGCGCACATTCTTCTTGAATAGCTCGTAAAAGAACGTGATTAGGCAAATTTTGCTATGTATTTGCTTAAAGGTATAATTCAATGAAATCCACAACTCCCTTGATTTCAGTTAAGGGTGGAGTCCGCTTTACACCTTGATTTAGATAAAATCTGTTTCCCAGAGTCGTTGCTGCCCTTTTCCTAGCCCTGCGTCCCAGAGGGCCTAATCTGGTGCACTCGAGGATTAGAGGGAGTTATCGCCTGGCTACTGATGACCGAGAGTTTGACACTTTGTGGCGATGGTAATTTTTAAAGACACCAGACAACGTTTCGGACCGTTGATGAGGAGTCGCACACGGCAGCTCCGCAGAGCTCCCAACCGCTGGGGCTGGGACTTCTTCAGCCGAATACGGCTGCGCTGGAGGGACCCGTGCGGGCGGGACAGGCTGAGCCCCCGGCATGTCCGACCTGCTTTACCGTAGCTCCCCGCAGGAGGGGGGACCGAGAAGGGCCCGCAGTATGCCGCCGTGGGGCCGATGGGCGCTGAACGGTTCCGGGGTGCCACGGCTCTCGTCCCGCCAGCGGGGTTACGGCGGCGAGCGGCGCCGGGCGCTCGGCGAGACCGGTCCGGGGGCGGGGGGTGCCGGGCGCTGGGCGGGGCCGGCGCCTGCGCCTCCGTCGCGTGACGCTGGGCCGTGTCTGGCGCGGCCACCGTCGTGTGAGATGGCGGCGGCGGAGAGCAGCGACAGCGAGGAGGATTTGGTGAGCTATGGAAGCGCGCTCCAGCCCCTGCAGGAGGGTAAGGGGCCCCTGGGACGTTCGTCTGCTCCTCCTCCGTCCCTCTGTCAATGCGTTGTGGCGAGCGCTGGGGAGCGGCCCGGCGTGAGGCGCTGGGACCGGGGTGTCCCAAAGGGCCTGCGCGGTCTGGTCAGGTTCGCGGCTGAAGACCCTACAGTCCTTACTTTGGGAAACTGTGGCATGTGGGCCCAGCGCAGACCTGCCTCCGCTTCCTGCTTTTGCCGCGGGGCGTGGGGCCTGTCTCGGCAGCCGTGCTGCCCTGCGGGAGGATCTGGCCCGGCTCAGGGTGAGCCGCCTGGGAACGGAGTGGGGAAAGGTCCTCTCGGAACTACACGGGTTTGTGGGTGTGGCTGGGGTATCCCGCTGCTTGTGGCGGCACTGCTCTGGGTGGAGCTGGGTGTCTTTCCTTCTGTCCTCTCCTCAAGCCTCAAAAAAAAAAGTACAGTTCAAGTATAACAGTTCAAGTGTACTCAGTTATGCTAATCTGACCGTCCTGTGCTTATATGAGATGGACAAGGCGTCGTTGAAGGACTAATCTACAGTTGTGATTCCCAAGTCTGTCCCACTTTATTCAAGCAATATTGTTAAACATGGGGAAACGTGTATGTTAAAGTCCATACCTTTTGTGTTTTGTTTCGGTTTTGGACACTTTTGATAAATAATTTCTCAAGCAATTACTGAAGCATTGAAATCCTATTGGAGGTCTTGCATACTTAAAAACTAGAAGTGTCCTTTCACAGGAAAAAACCCCAATGTTCTCAGAACTCAATAGAATTAAGGATTTTGATGTGAATACTTCATGCTTTCCCTTTAGCAGCATGCATCAACAGTGTATACAAATAGTTAAAGTGAGGTGCAAATAAATGTAAACTGCTGATGCTTTTCACTTCAGGGTGGCTAATGTTTGATCTTGTTCTTACTTGCAAGGATGAAACAGCTTCTGGAGGAAGTGGAAAGTCCCTTCTTTGTGTAAAGTTGTGCCTTACTTTCTAATTTATTTGATTGTAGGTGAACGGATTAAAAAGCCAGTTCCTCTTCAAGAACAGACTGTTAAAGATGCCAAGGGACGATACCAGCGTTTCCATGGAGCATTTACTGGTGGCTTTTCTGCTGGTTACTTTAACACTGTTGGCACAAAGGAAGGTTAGATATTTTGCTGTCTTCTGGGAATGGTTAAATTGAGTACCATGTTTTCATGTTAGTGAAAACAAATTAACTGTCATTAAGCATTTTTTTCCTTGCTATTCCTTATACTGTAAATAGTTGAAGCAGTATTGCTGAAGTTATTTCTCCTTGAGTGTCTGGACTGCGATTTTACAAATGTTCCTTTGATGTATCCTTAAGATGTAAGGTTGAAATGTTTGAATTGTTTTCAAATACTGTGTTGCCTTAAGTACCTTGCTTACATATTTACCTTCTTTAAAGGATGGACGCCTTCAGCTTTTGTATCATCACGGCAGAAGAGAGCAGACAGAACCATTCGTGGACCAGAAGACTTCATGGATGAAGAGGTAAATTTAGAAAGGAATTGAAAATTTGTGTAAATAGTTGCCATGACAGCAAAAATTGAAGTAACTTTAAAATTACTTCTTTTATATGCTGCTATACTACTAGGTGATATAGGATGTTTCATAGATTCACTTAAGAAGCTCCTGTAATGTCAACATTACAAAATAAAACAAGAACTCAACCCTTTCGTTTTATCAGAAGATGCAAATACTTTTGAAGCTGTTTAAGGTATTTCCATTAAAGTTATTGAAAAAGCAATTGTATAAGTGGCTTGAGGAAATTAACTAATATGAAGGTCATATCCCATTTTCATTACTTTACTATTACTTTGAGAGTTTGGGGGACATTTAATCTAAATGTTTTCATTTCGTGTGTATTGCCAGGATCTTAGTGAATTTGGGATAGCACCAAAAGATATCACAACCACAGATGATTTTGCATCTAAAGCTAAAGACAAAATAAAGGAGAAAGCTAGACAGATTGCAGGAGTAGTTGCTGCCATTCCAGGAACCACTGCATTTGATGATTTAATAGGACCATCTAAGTAAGTAAATTTAATAAAAGTTTGCCAAACAATTCCTTTCACTTAGAAGTGTTTTATTGGTTAGAAAAGTAATGTTTGACCACAGTAATTGTGAAAGAGACTGGAAGATCCTGCAGTGTTACGTTTCCAAAGTGGCCTTCAACTGGATTTTTGTTTTGAATGTGGAGACTTGTACCATGTAAATTTTTATAAACTGGGAGGTAGTGTGTATGCAAATGTTGATACATTCAGATTTTATTTTAAACTGGGATATAAAAACAGAAGTTCAAACATTATATGTGTACATTATTTATCAATAAATAATAAAGATATGATTTGAAGTAATTCTGGGGTTTGTTTCCTTTTGTTTTCTTGTTAGAATAACAGTTGGGGTTGAACTGTTACGAAAAATGGGCTGGAAAGAAGGACAAGGAATTGGACCAAGAGTCAAAAGAAAGCCATGCAGACAGAAACCTGGTAAGTTCAGGGAAGTTCCTAAACTAGTTAACTTTCTTGTTAGTAGAAAGTGAACATTGATAGACTGATTAGAAGGTTCATTTTAAACCCTCCTTTCATTAAGGTAATATGATGGTATGATGTCTCTTACAGATCCTACAGTGAAAATATATGGTTGTGCATTACCACCTGGACTGTCCGAGGGTTCTGAGGTATTGAACAGGCAAAAGTTGTTTGTTGACTTATGTAAGAATATGTGATAATAGATTAAAAAACCCTGCAACTTCTTTAATGTCCTTGAACAGTATTTTAAAATGCAGTTTCAAATCTTCTTAGAAGTGTTTATAAATATTTTCTATGCTTAATGTGAAGAAAAATTTTAATATTTAAATTTCTTCTTTTGCTGGCTAAGTAGGTGTAGTTCATATACAACTTAGGAAATGTAAACTTGCCTAGGCTGATGTTAACTGAATGTTGTAAAAGCTCAACATACAGAACTTTTAGTCATATTTGCTCTTTTATTTTGTACAAGGATGAAGAGGATGAATACCAGCCAGAGAATGTGACATTTGCACCGAAAGATGTAATGCCTGTAGATTTAACTCCAAAAGAGAATGTCCATGGACTTGGCTATAAGGGTTTGGACCCTTCACAAGCTTTGTTTGGTGTATCTGGAAGAGAACACCTGAATCTTTTCACAGGTGGTTCTGAAGAAACAAGCAATTTACTTGGTGATCTGAGACACAGTAAAGGAAGAAAACTAGGTATTACAGGTCAGGTAAGGACATTTTTAAATGCATTTTATTATTAGTGCAGTAAAACCCAAATAAATTTTATTTTTTCTTAAGTGAGAAGCTCCTAGTCATTGTAGTATTATTGTAAGAAATCTTAAGTGGGCTTTGAGAATAGGATTTTCTTAAAACTTACTTTGAAGATATGGAAAAATCCTTAGAACTTTCCAATGCCTTCACTTACCGATACTGTAAAAGAAAACTATAAAAAATACCTGACTCTGAGTAGCTGGATGGAGAAAAGTCGTGTGTTACGTTGATTCTAAAGTTAATATTCAGTATGTTTTTAGTTTACATTTTTTGTCTGTTGTACTTTCAGTAATGCTGTATCTGTCAGCTAGAGAGGTTTTGTGTTGCTCCATGGTATTTGTAGTTTTTATCTAGAAGCACTGTCAAGTGATATTTTCTGGGAATTTTACTTGTTTAATTTCCATGTCAACTGACTTTTTTTTTTCCTTTTGAGAACTTAACCTGCTCTTAAATTGCACACACTATTTTGGGGGATTTAGTTTGCTGAATTTGTCCTGTACAGACCAAATTTGCTGTCCCTCCGTGCTAAGGGAGTGGAATATATTTGCTTTTGTACTCACTGAGGTGGTTTTTTTTTTTCCACCTCACTTTTTGTGGTGAAACTGTACATTTTTTCCAGTGTATATATATTTGTACTGTAGATCTTACATAGATGGATATACATGTAGATATGTTCTGATATCTGATTTAAAAATATTTTTAGACTTTTAAGTTCTCATTTAAAATGCATATTTTAGGCTTTTGGTGTAGGAGCTTTAGAGGAAGAGGATGATGATATTTATGCGACTGACACACTGTCAAAATATGATACAGTTCTAAAAGATGAAGAGCCTGGAGATGGCTTGTATGGCTGGACAGCACCAAAGCAGTATAAATCCAAAAAAAGTAAGAACTATGGTTCTATCTAAAGAGCTAGTGTAATTTGGGGGGAAAAATAACGAATGTAGTCTCTGTTTGCCATATATTTTAATTTTCAGCCTTGATATTTGAAAATTCAAGTAGTCATGAAGTGTTAAATTACAGAAATAATTTCCAAAGTCCTCCACTAATCCCAGTGTAGATTAAACTTTCAAACTATATTTTCAAAAGGACAGTGTGTGCTCTTTTGTGAGATACAGCATTCAGTTTCACCGAAGGAAACAAGTGATCATTAATCATGGTTACAAAATATGACCCAACACTTGAAAAGAGATTTTTTTTTTTTAGATAAACTTTTGTATTTTCAAATAATTTTTGTAAATTTTATCTTGGTACCACTTTATTCCACTGTTTCAGTGCATGAAATACTGTAGTAATTTCTGGAGGACCTGTTCATGTTAGTTGCACACATTAATGGCACTGATGGTGTTAGCTGTGCACCGTAGGGATATTGTTGCTTCACTATAAGCCATGTTCAACCTACAGCAATCACTCTGGTAGTAGTTTTTTAGTTGCATAATAGTAATCCGGATTCAGAACCCGTAATTTTAAATGAAAGGCAGTGAAGACAAAGAACTGCAATTATGATCCGTAATAGATAGTGTCAAATGGGAAATATTCAGAAAAAAAAAATTTGCCTAACATATGTTTTAAATATTGACTAATTCCGTGGTCATTTTGTAGGGCCTGAAAGAGAATTTAAATATATAGGCAAAATCCTGGATGGTTTTTCCTTGGCATCAAAATCTTCAGCTCCAATCAAGGTAAGCAGATAGTGATATTTTATGTAATAAGAATAACATCATTCATCATGTGAACTGTGTGGACTCTACTGTTTTTCAGTGTTATTTCTGTTCTTAGAAATAAATGTTCTGGTCAGCAGTAAAGATTGCTGAATGAGCTAAATTATAGCGCTGGCAGCTGTTCAATAGAAACCTGAAATTTATCAGACTCCTGAAGGTGTTTAAACTTTGCCTGTGTACTGGCTTTGAGCAAATGCCTTCCACGCTGTTCACTGCTACTTGCTATGAAGTTGGAGGAATAGTTCAATTATCTTCAAAATTTAAAAATTACATATTTTGGTTCTAGATCTTTCATATGTAAGATTCAATTTTCTGTAAAAATCAGGCCTCATGCTTTGTCCACTTTGCTATTTTGGTGACAATTCAATTTCTTAGTCCCGTCCTCAGGTTTGCATAATTCAGGCCATATATATTTGCAAAAATTAGAATGACAAACATAATTGTGTGGCATGGTCCTCTTCCGAAGGAAGAATATTTGTGTGGTATATAAAATTGCATTGTATAGGGAGCACAGGGATAACCTTTGAAGTAACAGCTTGAATGAAGAATATGGGGAAAAGCACTTTGAAAGACATTAAAATACGGTAGACATGGAAGTACTCAGTAGTCCAATTAATTGATTGAATCATTTGACTTCAGTTTTAAGAAAACTAGTTATTAAGCAATATCCAGAGTATTGACTCAAATAAAAGCAGTGCATCCTAAGACTTGTTAATTTTTCTGTTGCTTAATGTGCACATTTTCCTGTTTTTTCATAGTTGTTACATATTGTCAGTATGTTTGTTCCAAGAGTTTGTATTACAATGCCACCTACTGACTGGGTCTAAAGGAATTGGTAGCTTGTAGTTTATGTTTCTACTCCTAAGGTGTAAATTGAGGAGTTCTTGGGTCGAGTTGACTTTTTCTGAAACACACTTGTAAGTGTTGCATACGAAGTTCTCTCTCTCTCTTTCTCTGTGGATTTTTTTTGTTTTGTTGCCCCCCTCCCCAGATTTATCCACCACCTAACCTGCCACGAAATTACAGACCAGTCCATTACTTTCGACCTGTGATAGCAGCTGGGAATGAAAACTACCATTTACAGAAGGCATTGGAGGAATCGACTGGGAAACTTGAGAGTGATCCAACACAGCAAAGCAGGCATGCTTTGAATGCAGCTCAGAGGAGGGAGCAGCTCGGAGAGACTGGGCTGGAAGGTATTGAGATATGTAACCATACCTTTGCCTGTGTTGCAGGTCCTCTGTTTATACAACAGTAAGAATTCGGTCTGGCCTTGAATGCTTATTTTCTAATATAAACATATAAAATATAGTTACCATAGCTTAAATACCATTTCATTGTTCATCTCAACAGTTGAATTGTTGACGTAGCTGTCTGTATTTTCATTTACTTAAACATTTTAAAGACAAAAAGTATGTGTTGGATCGTGTTGTATTGTGTTTGGTTGGGGTTTTCTTTGTGGCCTTTTGTGAATATAGTAGGCTGTGAGGATTTTTTCTGTAAAATGAGGCTTCACTGAAATACATTCAAGTACACTAAAAAGATAATTTGTAACTGTGGCTCACATTTGTATATATAATAGTAAACTTCATTAAGTTATATGTAAATGTGTGGTAAATAGCATAAAAGATGTAATAGTGGCTAAATTTTTATCTGCCATGTCTGCCATTTTATTGTTAATTTCTGCTTAAGAGCATTTTATCTGAATGTATATGCATAGGGATAGGATTTTTCCACCTCTAAAGTGGAAGAAATAGTTCTAGTAATTTTTCATTTCTATTTATCATTTACTGCTTTTTTTCTGCTTTAGGTCCAGCTCTTTCCGTTTTGGAATATTTGTCTGAGAAAGATAGAGAAAGACTCAAAGAAGTGAAACAAGCATCTGAAAAACAAATGAAAGCAAAAATAGTGGCTCAGCAGTCACGAACCAGCAGATTCCAGCCAGCCTCCCTAGATGATGGTTCTCACAAATGGGAAATGCTGCTGGGGGGGCAGTTAGCAAGCGCTGGTTCTAGTGACTTCAAACCATTTGCAAAAAATCCAGAAAAACAAAAAAGATATGAAAATTTTGTGAAAAGTCTTAAACAAGGAGAAAAAGGTAAAATGTTTCTTGATTGGTTTTTTCCATTTTTTTTCCGCTTTTTTGTTCCAGTGCATTTTACATTCACTATGAATTCTCTTCCTGAATTCCACAGCATTTCTCCCTTTACTTCTTTTCAGGACCAATGCTAAAAGAAATTTTTACTGATATTTAGTCATGTTGATTTCAGGAAAACTGTCCAGTAATTTAGTTGTCAGCAAGTCTTGATTTTAGGCATTACATTTTATACTTGCATGATTTTAGGCATTACATTTTATACTTGCATGATGTAGCAAAAGTTCTGCTTCATTTCCTGGATTTCCCTGATCTCATTTGACAAGGTACACTTCAGCTTTGGTCAGTTGAACAAGCATTTTCATTTAGTTTGTTTCTCTTTGAGGAGTTAAACTGATCATATAAGGGCAGAAAGATGATTGGGTCACAGTAGAATCAAAAGAAACCCCATATCCTGTGCACCTGGAGGAGTTAAGGACCCTGAAGTGAATGAAATATTTCACAGTTGTCAAAGCTTGTATGTCCTTTGGATACTCAAGCTTTTGCTGTCACTTATGTTCTTCTCAGAAAAATTTATGACTGTAAAATCATAGTATACATGCAGAGGTCTTACTCAAAAGCAAAAAAATCCAACACCCTTCATCACCCATCTCTTTTCATGCTGTTTCAATCTCCTTCCGTTTTGTGTAGGTTTTTGCTATTAAATGGTACTGTGGTGTATCTTAGATTAAACCAGGTACTTATGATGCCTTGTGGTGAGCTCTCCAGTACTGTGACTTTTCTATAAGGCATAAAAAGCTGAAATTGATCTAGGGAGTTCATCATCAACCTACGACTCTAGATTGCCTTAAAATAACCTTAAAAAAAAAAAAAGGCGTTGCGTTTTTTTTCAAATTTTGAAGTACAAAGGGGCTTTTTGGGAAGAAGAAAATGGACACCAGGAAATTTTCACAGAGGAAAGCATATAGTGACAGGTAGAAAACCTGATTTTGTTGTTTTAATTGTGGTTTGGGGTTTTTTAAATTATATTAAAA
Organism: Ptilonorhynchus violaceus; assembly: GCA_013397565.1. Lineage (NCBI taxonomy): Eukaryota > Metazoa > Chordata > Aves > Passeriformes > Ptilonorhynchidae > Ptilonorhynchus > Ptilonorhynchus violaceus. Next base: position 76,388 of record VZRJ01011174.1, read on the forward strand.
AAAAAAATTACTGATCTGTAGCCTCTTCTGGTTACCACGTTGGGACAGACTACTTAAATTTTAAACCCATAGTTTCTCTGTTCAGGACTAGGATTTTCCCTGTGTAAAATTGAATATCCTCAGTTATGACTGTATTATGACTGTGCCTCCTCAGTCATAATGATGAAAATGTAGAAATATTTAAATAACTGAAATGATTAAAGTTCTGTTTTACTGTAAGTGTGTTTGCTTGGGTGGTGTTATTTCCTCTTCCTTCTAGGAGAAAAAGTGAACTCGTTGCTGTAAACAGTGTCTGTATAGTTTATTAAAACCTGTGTCCAAACTCTGTGTTTATCAGTGGGTACTTTGTATACCAGAAAGCCCCTGAAAGTTTACCAAAGCCTAGCCAGGCTTAAGGTTTTTGTTCTGTGTTTTAGGTATATGATAAAGCTTTGGATTATACTTTTTGTTTTAAACACCTGTTAAATCCATTAGGTATTTTTGAACATTCCTTAGAGGTCAATGAGTAAGGAATCAGTTTTACAAGTAAAATTATTTAAAATACCCATTTTGCATTTGACAACTACTGTCATTCTTGCTCTCTTGAAAAACTACCTCCATTTATCAAGGATTAACACAGTTGAGATTACTACTATCCTTAAGCTAAATATTCATTAAATACTTGCAAGGACATTTGCTTATTATCTTACTTTTTGTTTGAAAAGTGTTGAACCTAAGTAAGGTGTAATCTCTGCTAAGCATTTATCTCCTTATCTTACAGTAGATACATTGAAGCGCTTTTTAGACCCAAATGTGACAGAATGGGAGCGAGGAAGAGAACAGGAGGAGTTCTTCCGTGCAGCTGTGTTCTACAGATCCTCGAATTCAACACTGTCATCCAGATTTACCCGGGCCAAGTATGAAGATGATGTTGACAAAGTTGAAGTTCCTCGAGACCAAGAGGTACATGCTGTTTACAGTCTTTTAATGCATTGGAACTGCAGTTGCTGCCTTAGCCCTGACTTCCTTTTTCTTTAAAACTCTTACCTAGATATGTCACTATTTTGTTGCCCTTTTGTTTAGCAGCTTTTGAAAACACTCACTGCATACAGAGTAGTGATTTGTTAAACGGCATTTAAATATTTATGGATTTGTCCTGTTCTTAAGCCTTGTAACAATTCAGTAAGTTGTTACTTATTCAGCAGCTGTAAATGTTTGACTTTTTCAGAATGATATTGATGATAAGGAAACAGCTGTGAAGATGAAGATGTTTGGCAAACTCACAAGAGACAAGTTTGAATGGCATCCTGATAAGCTGCTATGTAAAAGATTTAACGTTCGTGATCCATATCCTGAGTAAGATAATTGATACTCATATTTTTAACACTTTTTAAAGATTCTGAGTTTTTCATTTGCTTGTAGAAAATCTGGCTTGACACTTTATTCTTGTGTCATAATGTAATACAGAACTGTGCAATGTTTTTATTTGTGTTACGAAACATGGTGACCTCTGACAAAATAGCATGCATTTGAAGGACTACTGTAGGTGTTTCAGCTTGTTGTAGATGATTTGAGGACTTTCTTGTGTTGAAAACAATAATTAACAAACAATTCTATTCCCCTTTAGTTCTTCTGTAGTGGGCTTACCAAAAGTGAAACGAGACAAGTATTCTGTTTTTAATTTCTTAACTGTACCTGAGCCCCCCACATCTGTAACTCAAGCGACAAATGAAAAAATCCAAGAGAGTAACAGTCTCAACAGTAAGTTTTTTGTTACTTTATTAATTTAGCTGTACAGGAAATAATAGTACAGAAAAAGCATCTTTTTCATTGAGAACCTAGTCACATGTGGTTTTTTTCATTAAAAAAACCCAAACGAAGAAATTGAAAATAAAAATTAAGTGATATAAAAACTGACGTAACTGATACAATGCTAATTTCTTCTACCTAGAAGACCTTTATAGGTCAAGTATTCATTAGAAAGATTTAAAAAATGTCAAACTGAAGAAGCAGAGTAATTTAAAATCAAGTAGGCCATGAAATGCAGAACAATTTGGCATGCAGCTGATTTGAATGTTTTGAATGTTTTAGAACCAAAGAAATCTTCAAGGTGGGATATGTCAGATAAAGAGAAGGAGAAGAAAGATTCTATCAGTGAATTCATTAGTCTTGCTAGATCAAAAGCTGATGTTCAGCAGCAGCCACCAGTCCCAGCAACAGAAGAGTGTGGAACTCGGCTGAGTGAAACTCTTCCCACTGTGGTGAGTTTACAACAGGGTTTGAACTTGAAGAGAATAGCTATAAACCTTGACAACCCAGAAATAAGATGGGTTAATATATGAATTGATGTAATACAGATCAGTATGCACAGGAGCCAACTCAGGATGAGCAAAGACATGAGACTGTACTTTGAAGAATTTTGAGGTTATAACTGGGATGTAAGATGTTTGCAGTTTACAAGGACAGCAGATCTGATTATACTTGAAGTGGCAGCTTAAGATGTAGCTCAGCAGTCTGGGAACTAAATTCAGTTGCTTTACCACCACTCTGCTCACAGGCACAGAATATATTTGTTTCTCCTTTCCACAGAAGAGGGTGCATATCTGGGGGAGAAAGGTGATGTTTCCCTTTGGCTTAAATTTGGCATTATATAATTGAAGTTTGAATTAATGAATTAGATTTTATAATATCTGGGAACTGCACTATTCTTTACAGGACACTGGCTTAGTTTAGCAGCGTTTCAGAGCTTTACTATTTTAGACTAAGATTGTTTATTTCACAGCTATTGTGCTATCCAAATGTATTGTAAATACCTGTCAGCCCGTTTGAAGTTATTCCTTATCAGAGAGAGATTGTTAGTTTCTTTAGTGTTCAAATGCAGTTTGTTGTGGTGCTATTTAGCAGGTAGCTAATGAAGATAAGAACCAGGAAGAAGAAAGTGGACGACCACCCATGGACTTATTTAAGGCCATCTTTGTGAGCTCCTCAGATGAAAAATCATCTTCCTCTGAAGAAGAAAGCGATGAAGAACAGCAACCAACTACTTCAGTAAGAGAGTCAGAAACCACCAAGCAAGTTGATGTACCAGACAGTTCTTCCTCTAATGTAGAAGGTAGTACTTAATGGATGTTCATTTTTATGCAATATAAAATAAATATTTCATGAAAGCTTCATGTTTGAATCACACATTCTTGGACTGTAAGGACAATGCTGTGCTTCTCTGCACATCATGTGATATTGGTGGAGCTGGCCATGTAGAAAATGTGAATGACACAGCACTGAATGAGGCCTTGCATGCTACATGTGCCTTTTGTGTAGATTTTACAGTCAAACTGCCCTGTGAAATATGCATGTTAAACAGTGAGGGGGAACAAAATATCTAGTGTTATACTTAAAGTGAAAATACTTTGTCCTCTTACTATCACAGTTGGTTCTCTTACCATTTAATTTTTAGTGTTTATTAACCTTACAAGTCTTATATAAGGTTGTCGTTACTCATTCTGAGTAATGGAAAAATAGTACTGTGTCACAAAATGGAAGCAAACAGATGCACTGATATTAATTTAATTAATAACTGTGTAGTTCAAGAGGTAACTTTTGATTTAAAAGAAAAAAACACCATAGTATGTTGACATGTTTCAGAATGTCAGCTATCCAGTTGGCCAAATTAGTCCATAGAGATAGAGGATGCTGATCAGTTTGCTTTCTTGAAGGTTTTTAGAAAGCCGCCTTGAACTTCCTTCAACAATTCTTGGAAAAAGTATTTCCTTATTTTCCTTTCAAATATAGCAGGTTTTGGTTTTTTTTATAGAGAGTGTGACTGCTACAACTGATTCTGGCATTTCTTCATTGCCAACTTCAAAGCAGGAACTAGATGCAACAGAGGAATTTGGACCAAAGTTACCCCCAGCTTTTTCTTCCGGTAGGTTCTGTAAGGCTCTAAGAGTGTAAATTCTGCACGTTGAAGTTGTATATAACATACCTGATACCTCTCTTTAGAAAAACATCTGGGAATAGGCACTCTCTCTCTTGAATGTGTGTGTTCTGTAAAACAGGCATCAGCAATCGTTTTATTACTGTGCTGTGACCCACTAGCAGGAACCTCTTTGCCTGTGTACCAGTTTTGTTTTAAATCTGTAGAGGCAATGATAAAAAAATGATGTGAAAATATAGGATCAGTCTTGCAATTTCATTTAGTAACAGATTGCAAAGGCATTTAATTACAGTAGGGATGTTGCAGTTAGGAGTTTTAGACACTTAATTTTCATTTTAAAGCTTAGGGGTTTTGTTTGTTTATTTTTAACTATCCTATTAGGTTGAAAGTAATATAGAAGGTAATAACCAAATTACCCTTTTTTTGGTCTTTTTTTAATTCTTTATGCATTTGCTTTGTACCTTAGGCACTACTTGGCAACAACAAACAGTGATGTCAGCAAGTTTTCCTGGACCTAGTAGGAAAGAAAAACATAGGAAAATCAGAGAGAGGCACAAGACTAAGAAAGAACGCAAACGCAAAAAGGAAAAGGTATTCAATTTAAATATTGATTTTTGATTTAATGATTCTTTGATCTGCCTTTCAAAATGTTTTATTATTTATGCTTGGTTGTAGAAAAAAATATGTATACCAGGACTAGAATTTAAGCAACAGAATTTCTCTGATGTTTTGAAAACAGAAAATTATCCCACTATGATGCTGCTTTTTCTATATATATCTATGTGACTACAGCTACAATATTGTGGGTAGTTTCCCATTCTATGCTGAAGATGTCAGGCACATTTTGGGAATTGCATTCATGGCTTATACACAAATAATAGAAATGAAACTTCTGTTTTAGGGGCAGTTGAGTGCTCGGATGAAATGAATTTTGGTTTATAATTTTTTTTAGCTGAGTCTGAGTAGTGGAAAAGAGTCATTGACAAGTGTTCTGTTTCAGTTAAGCTTTGAATCTATATTGAAATCAACTTTTTTTGTTTTGTTGACATTCAGAAAAATCCAAGTCTTTCACAAGGAAATACAGGATTATTTCTCTTTTTACAGAAAAAGAAGCATAAGAAGCAAAAAAACAAAGGAAAACACAAGAATAAAAAATCAGAAAAAGATAGCAGCTCAGACACTACAGATAGCAGTGACAGCCCTAGTGATGTGGATACCACAGGCTTGTCACCCAAGGAACTTCTAAGAAGGTAAACAGAAAGGTTACTTAAACACTTGCAAATTTTGCAGTGAATAACTAAAACGTCAATTTATGAGTTGTCATTCTAGTGAGCCTATTTGCAGCAAATGTGAATCAGACAGTTTCTTTATGAAGATAAAATACTGCTCACTTTGGTGAGGAAATATTACAGATATTAGACATCTTAATGTAGAAGGTCATTAATTTTAGGATAGAAGTCTCTTAAGGTAAAAGGGCGCTAAATATACAGCCCTAGTAGGGCTAATGGACTTTATAATTAAAGATGACTGGTATTTTTGGAAGGTGTTTTGAATCAGAATTAAAAATTGAACAAGTGCAGGTGGGGTTTCATATTTTTGTTACTTTATCTGCTTCTCTTTACTTGGAAACATTGGAAGAAATGTCTGCTGAGATTCCTTTCAAATTGATCCGTTGTGTGGCACTGATGCTTAAGATAGTCTGTGCTTCAGCAAGGGACAGTGAAGCAAGCAGAACAATGCTTGAGTCATGTACATGTCTTCTAAATTTAGACTGATGTTGCATTTTTATAAACTAGAGGCTTGAAGACAGTGCTAACATAAATGTGAAAATTGAAAAAGCACAGTTCACAATATTCTGCTCACACACTTGAAGTAAAGTAGGAACAAATGTAACTGTCTCTAGTGCAGATCACAGTCAGCTTCAAACACGTCCCACGTGGAACAGTCTCTGTGTTGGCTTCTGTTTAGTGTCTCTTACTAGCTGAAGGAGAGGTCTCAAGGTATTTGTTGAATACCACATCCATCTGGTCTAATGGCAAAGTGACTGGGCTTGAGGTGTGGATTGGAATGGGCATGTACCAATTGACATTTTAATGGGCTCTACCTTCCATTCCTTTGAAACTGAGTGTCAGTTATGTATTGGTGTTTCCTTAATAGAAACCAAACTATTACTAGGATTTCTGAATAGCTAAAATACATTTTTATGCATTTTACACAAAATGGACTTCTTTGTGCAAGCAGGTTTGGAATTTTCACATTTGCATATCTCTCATCACTGAGAAAATGTTTTTATTTGATATAACTCAGATCTCTCTGAAATGAAGGTTTAAGAAACTGCTCAAGTAATGAAATGTTCTTAATGTGGTGTGTGACTGTTTAGTGTGACCTTTTTCTTTCTCTTTCTCCCTTTTAGATTAAAACAACTTCAGTACTGAAGAGCCCTCTTGCTTTCTTCAGTGTTGTGTGACTTGGTCTCAAATTTTTGATCTCCTCCATGATGGTAGATCAGTGGTGTATAATGTGAAGCACTATAGATACAGTATTCATATTGAATTTCTTTGAAAGTAAATGTGCATATGTTTATTTTGTGATGTTTCATGAGTTCAAAATGTATGGATTATAGGACACTGAAAAGACCCCTTTCTGGGCATAATAATCTGAAATACCGCAGGCTCTGTTTTAATTAATTAAACAAAGCACTTTAATAATTACAAATAAGTTTTGTATAGTAATGATTTTGTATGCCTAGGACCTCTAAAATGCTGGCAAGTAAGTTTTAGTCTAAGTTAGGAAGTTAAAAACTAAAGCAATGTTTAATTTTTATTGGGTGTGAGTATTTTTAATGAATCTAATGCGGAATTTCACATTGCAGTTTTGCAGTATTTGGCTATTGTTTTTGCCTCTCCAAATTGTATATAACATTTACTATAGCGGCTCTAAACCAATAACTTTGATAGAATCACAGAATATGCTGAGTTGGAGGGGTCCCATCAGGATCATCAAGTATGGCCCTGCGCAGTTCATTTGTGTCATTTTCACACAAATTATTAAGGCTAATGTGCTAAAAGATTGGTACTATGATTATAATCTTCCTCATTTTATGTAGTTACAAAGAAAACTGTTCATGCTACTTTTTGTCCGCAATTGTCACATTGTAGAATAATTTAAATATGAACCATGGAATTACACTGGAGTGCCTGGAGGTGGTGGGGAGCAGCTCTGGGCGGCCCTGGAGCCGTGGCAGGAGCTGCGGGTGCAGGTGGTGTGTGAAGGGCGAGGGGGGCTGGGGTGGCTGGGCCCCACACCCGGGGGGAGTCGGGGGGCTGCTGGCAGCCTGGGGGTGACAAGCTCTGTCACCTTTTGTGTGATTAATGCATATGGCAGGTGGTGTCTGTTAGTTCTGTTCACACAAACACGTTTGACAGTCATGAGCAAACTCCCAAGTAAGTGAAGAACAGCCTTTTCGAAATATCTCTGCCAAAATTTGTAACAGTCTTGGCTAAAACATGTCGCCTAAGAGCTTGATGTGCTGCCTTTTGATGGGCCAGAGTCATGAACACCAGTGTTTGAAAGACTTGAGAGACTTCATGGGAATTAAAGATTACTTTTTTTGAGAGGAAGAAGAGTTGGAAAACAAACATCCAGAAAAATAAAAATACAATCCCCAGCCATCAACATTTTTTTTCTAAACCAGATTCAGTAAATCCACTCCAAGGTAGTACCAAGGATGTGAACTTTGCTCAGTGAAGTGAAACTTAAGATATATTCTCCTCTGGTTCCTGCTTTCATACTCCCCCTTGTGGACTAAACTCTCAAAAATAATCTCAAGGAAAACTGTTCCTAAAAGTTGCTCTGTTCCTTTACAGATTCCAGAAGACACAGTGATACTGTGAGCTCCTGCCATTTTTGCTTTGAAAACACAAAAATATTTTATTGTTCTTATGCAGTGAAGCTCTGCGTATGTTCTGAATGCAGCAACAACAAATTAAAAAAAAAACTTTAAAAATGTTAAAGCTGAAATTAAGCAAGGAATCTTAAATCTGAAGTTAAGCAAGGACTGTTATATTATACAGGCACGAAGATTGAATCATTGTGGAGCCTTCTGAAGATATTTCACTAAAGTTTAAAAATAGCAGTTGTAAATGTGTTTGCAATCACAGATAAATAGAATGCCTATTTCATACTTAGAACATGTTCTTTGACATTAAAGGGTGACTCTTGTTAGCACATGTAGCATACACTGAATAAGATCTCTAGTTTATTAATATTTTAAAACAGAAAGTTGATAAACAAAGCTTACTCTTTTTCTGCTGAAAGTTCCTTTTTATTACTTGTTTATGTATGTGACTGATTGTGGAGAAGGATAAGTCAGGAGTGGCCTGCATGGCCATGATGTTTTCATACTTGCCACTGGCTTTTTCCTTTTATTCCAATCTCAGTTGATGCCCACTCTTTCTCCTCTTGGGTTTTGTGTAGTTGGTTGGGTTTCCCTAAAATTCCATTCACCTTGGGGAGAGGAATGATGAGATCTGAATGGGGAAGTATACAGATTCCAGGTGATCAAATCTAAATTAAGTCTGTAAGATAGCTTGGAGACACACAGTTATGTTAGCCCGTGAATGCTGTGCAAGAAAATGACAACCTATCTGTGCTAAGTAGGTTGCAGGTGTTGAGATCTGACATATATTAAGCAGTCATGACTTAATCTAAGAATTGATAATGAGTAGTAGTGCCTTAATGTCATATGAATGCCCATGAAATAATTTTATAAAGTATTTAAAATCTTGTTTTCTTGCTGTGCAGTGCTAGGCTTCTACCATAACCCAAAGCTTTGCAAGCCTAAGAAGCCCAAAAGCATAAAACCAGACAAGGTTCAGCTTAGCAGCATTGTGTTATCCAAGAGCTGTGGATGGCTAGCTCAAAGAAACCAGGAAATCTAGAATGAAAAACGTCCCATCTTTTAATGATAAGATCCAAACTAAATAAACGTGGTAATTGTAAGCAAATATTGTAGATTGGAGATACGAAAACAAGTGTCTTGGTGTGTTAGTCATGACATTTACAGTTTAATAACTGTCAGATTGACAGTTTCAAACTTTCCTACTTTGTCTGAGCTCAGAACTGGAACTTCTGCTTTTTTGTCTTTAGCAAAATGCTTCTCAGCTCTCTTACATATAAGTAAACTGAAATCAAGGCCTGAAAATAAGAAGATAATCCATTAATTTTTTTAAAGTACAACAGATCCAGGAATGTTCTTTTTGCTGGAAAGGCTATAATGTGCCACTTGCCTAAAGTGTCTGAAATTTTATCTTTGTAATTTTCATCTAACTATTCAACAGTTGTTAAGCAATACTTATTGTTCAGAATCTATCTAAAAGTATTTGCCTGAGTATTGGGAACTTTCTGATAGCAACGTATAGGCAAGATTACGTAAGATATATCAAGACAAGCCTTGATATATCAAGACAGAAACAGCTGAAGCATTTAGAATTCGGGAGAGTATGGTGAACTTGATCACGGGAGGCTGGGCTAGCCCTGACAATTTTCACTCTGGCATTCTCTTTTTTTCCCTTTGAAAGAGTAGATATCAAATGGCTGAGTGTACTGAGAAAGCATTTGAAGTTCCTCTTGGCAACAAGCAGTATCTCTGTGAACTGACAGTCCCCATATCTTTTGGAAAACAAAGATTAATAGTGCATGCAGCAGACAAAGTCTGGGTAAGTCTAGAAGAGCAGTTTTGACTGCAAGACTCTTTTGACCTGTAAAATATAGAACAAGAACACACAGTAGCTTTGATCTATTTTTTTTCTTTGATCTTAGAGATATTTCTAATCATTCTGGTGTTAGTACATTGACACACACTGAGAAAATAAGTGAAAAAGTGAAAAATAAATTTACTTTCAAGTTTTGTCTGTTATCAAGAGCTGCCAAGTTAGGATAGCTCCTTCCAGTGAAAGTCCTTGTGAGGAAGCAGCTCTAGATTTGAGACTTGGTATCAAAAAGGGCAGTTGTAGTCAGAGGTACAAGATTTTATTCTCATATTGAAGATGAAAGAACACATCATGAAGGGAGTTTGTGTTGCCTATTTTCAGACTGATTCTAAAACTTCTTGGTACTTACGCAAACAAAAATCTGATTGAACCAATTGGGTTAATCATGGAAATAGAAGATGGTTTACCTAGGCAAAGCTATGATGACTGATCCTGTGATGCTCTGAAATGTGAGTTACTCTGCATGTCAGCAGTTCTCACGGGATTGTGTGTTAGGTGCTTACAGTTGGGTGGGCACCATGATCCATTTGTAAATCTTGATTCATATTTTTATTTTTTTTACTAAAGAACTTCATAGAAACATAGAATCATTTGGGTTGGAAGGAACCTTAAAGATCATCCATTCCAACCCCCCTCTCATGGCCAGGGACACCTTTCACTAGACCAGGTTGCTCAGAGCTCCATTCAGTCTGCCCTTGAACACTTCAGGGATGAGGCAGGCACAGCTTCTCTGGGCAACCTGTTTCAGTGCCTCACCAGCCTCACAGCAGAGAACTTCCTCTTAATATCCAATCTAAACCTACTCTCTTTTAGTTGTAAAAAGTCTCCATCTTTCTTGTAGGCTCCCTTCAGGTACCGGAAGGGCACAATTAGGTCACTCCAAAGTTTCTCTTCAGATTCAACAGTCCTAATTCTCTCAGCCTTTCCTCATAGCAGAGTTGCTCCATCCCTCTGATCATCTTGGTGGCCTCCTCTGGACCTGATCCAACAGGTCCGTGTCCTTCCTGTGCTGAGAACCCCAGAACTGGAGGCAGTTCTGCAGGTGAGGTCTCACCAGAGCAGAGTAGAGGGGCAGGATCACCTCCCTTGACCTGCTGGCCATGCTTCTTTTGATGCTTTACTTCAAAGTTTTACTTATGGGTTAGGACTGCACTATGCTTTGAACAGATACAAGAAGATACTCCCTTTCCTGAAATCACTTAAAACTCTGTGTAACAGAGTAAGCAGATAGAAGATGATGGATAAGTACAATGGCCTCAGGTTTCCCCACAGGAGGCTTAATTTTGGGTATTTGAAAAAAATTCTTCGTGGAAAGAGTTGTCAAGCATTGTAACAAGCTACGCAGGGCAGTGGTGGTGTCACCATCCCCAGAAGCATTTAAAGGGTGGGATTGTAGATGTGACACTAAGGCACATGGTTTGGAGGAGAACCTGGCAGCACTAGGTAATTGGTTGAACTTGATCATCTTAGAGATCTTTTCCAACCAAAATGATTCTTTGATAAATGAGCCAGTAATGCAGTATGGGTCTTCATCTTGGCACTTCAACAATTTGTTGATTGCTGCTGTATCAAAACAAAACAGATATTTAAGAGAAATCTTCTGTTATGAGAGAGATTTCCAGTTACTTATAAGTGAATCCTTCAAAAGATGAAGGACAGCAAAGGAAAACCCATGCATTTTGAAAATATAACAACTGAGTGACAAAGGCTGGCATCAGAAGTAAGACAGACGGGAGATGAATATCTGAGATAAATCACAGAGCTTTGTATTTGAAGACAAGAGCTTGTATTTGTGACAGAGAATGAGGAATTAATGAAAAAACAGGGAATGATGTAATACAGACATTAAAGGGAAATCTGTGGAAGAGTTGTACATGGATACAAGTAGGGTAGGATGCACTTGTGAAGAAAATGATGTTACAATAATTGACACAGGTATGGCAGGTCTTGAGAGCCTGAGTTTTAATTATGTGAAGGAAAATGGAAAGCCACACAGACTTGACAGGATTTAGGTATGGACATGGATGTGAGAGTCTAAGAACTCTTTTCAAGAAATTTCTGATGAAAACTGTTGTGATGCGAAGTGGATAAACAGAAGTCTATGTGTGATAGGGGAAGAACTCTATTTCAGTGAGTCTTAAGAAGGAATAGAGTGTCTGAGATTGTAAAAGTAACTAAAGTTAAGACTGACTATTCTGATTTCACAAGTTTTGTTTTTCCTTATTTGGTGATGCTTTGTATTTTTTTTATAATTTATCAAGACACTTCCTAATCAAACTCATTTGGATTTGTTCAAGGATGTTAAGAATAATGAAATTCTAATGATACAATAACGTTGAGCATAATTGGGACAATGCTAATGTTGTCCCAATTTTCAAGAAGGGCGAAAAGGAGGACACTACAGACCTGTTAGTTTCACTTCAGTGCCTGGTAAAATCATGGACAAGATTACGGGGAGGTATTGAAAAATTCCTGGAGGACAACACAGTCATCAGTCACAGCCAGCATGACTCCATGAGAGGAAAGTCCTGCTTGTCAAACCTGATTTCCTTCTACAACAGAGTAACCCACCTGGTTGATCTAGGAAAGCCAGTAGATGTAATAATTTTGAATTTCAGTAAAGCTTTTGATACTGTATCTCCCAGGATCCTTCTGGACAAAATGCCCAGCGTTCAGCTGGATAAACACGTTAGGGGGTGGGTGCACAGCTGGCTCATAGGTCAGGCACAGAGAGTAACAGTGACTGGGGTGACATCAGACTGGGGACCTGTCACTCGTGGGGATCTGTAGGGCTCCATCCTCAGCCCTGTGCTCGTCAACACCTTCATTCATGACCTGGATGCAGGACTCAAAGGAACACTAAGGAAGTTTGCCAACAGCACTAAACTGGGAGGAGCTGTCGACTGCCTCGAGGGGAGAGAGGCCCTGCAGGGAGACCTGGACAAATGAGAGAGATGGACAAATGGGAGAGATGGACAATCCCCAACCCTCTGGAGTTTAACACAGGCAAGTGCTGGATCCTGCAGCTGGGACGGGGCAGCCCTGGCTGTGTGTATGGCCTGGGGAGCGAGAGGCTGGACAGCAGCTGTGGGAAGGAGCTGGGGGTCCTGGCCGAGGGTCAGTTGGCTCTGAGGCAGCAGTGCCCTGGAGCCAGGAGGGACATCCCTGTCCTGGGGGCACCAGGCCCAGCATGGCCGGCCGGGCCAGGGAGGGATTGTCCCGCTCTGCTCTGGGCTGGGGCGGCCTCTCCTGGAGTGCTGGGGGCAGCTTTGGGATCCACAACACAAAAAAGACATTAAGCTACTGGAGAGCCTCCAGAGGAGGCCA
>VZRJ01011174.1:89498-110072 GCA_013397565.1 Ptilonorhynchus violaceus
CCACAAAGTAAAAGAATTCAGACCGGTTGGATCCAGAAAGGACTATTTCACCATAACTGTGCATGCTCTGAAGACAAAGTTGAAAAGTTCAGATGCAAGGAAGACCTTGAGCTTTCATCAGAGAAGACCCCCGAGACCACCTAAATTGGAGAGGCGCAAGTGCAATGCAAAAGAACTATTTATGGCCTTGCCATAACAGTATGTAAATTATTTCCGGCACATATGTGATGATGTTGTAATGACATAGGAATACTCAGCAGTACCTCTTGTATAAATAAGCCACGACACATGACAAAGGTGGGTGAGTTAGGTGGAAATATCCCCCTCACCACCGGTGCTGTAATAAACAAATACCTGCTCAATAGACACCAGTCTGTCGGGTTTTATCTTTGGCCTATCTTTTTGGACATCAGGAGATTGAGGGGAGACCTCACTGAGCTCTTCAAAAGCCTCCTGAGGGGCAGCACAGGGGCAGGTACCACCCTCTGCTGTCTCTGACCAGGGACAGGACCCGAGGAAATAGCATGAAGCTGAGTCAGGAGGCGTTTAGGTAAGATACCAGGAAAAGGTTTTTTCCCCCAGCGGGTGGTCATGCAGTGGAACAGGCTCCCCAGGGGAAAGGTCACAGCACCAAGCTTGTTACAATTTTGCCTTACAACTCCCTTCCTCCATACTCTTACTTCTCTCCATCATTGCACATTCATTTGTGCTGTCCATACTCTGTGTGCAGGCTGTTTACTGCCAGTTTCCTTCATCCACATGAACTACCATAAATCTCACCTTGTTGTCACCTAAAATTTATAGAGGATCTTTTAAATCTTTTCTGGTTTGCATATTATGTCTGCTGAATCAAACAGGAATCTTTTTGTTGTCTTAAACGCGTGTTGAAATAGTTTGATAGATTGTGGCATCTTTCAGGGCAAAGGACTTGTCTAATTCTGCTTCTGAATTAGGAGAGGGGCTGGAAGGACAGGGCTGGAAGGACAGGACTGGAAGTCTCTCATTGCCATGTGTTCTGAAAGAGATATATAAATATATATCACTTGTACAAAAGAACAACACTCAATTAGCCAAAGTTCGGGGATTTGTCAGTGAGATTTATACCTTCAGAAAAGTTCTCTTTTCTCTATTCTTTAGCCTTTCCATTAAGCCTATGTTGTCAATTAAAGAAGAAATGCATCTTGATCCAGTGTCAATCTGTGGACATAATAATTAATATAGCTGCAGTACATATTAACATTTGGTTAAGTAGGTCATGTAGTGCTTCCAGGGGGTACTATTTCTGGTATATTTTATCACTAAATCATAGTTTAAATCAAATGTTATCTGATTTTAACATTAACGGATTGGTTTTTGATCACTCAATATTACACATGCTATGCTGTGCATTACAATTGTGTATGTTTTTTAAAATTGCTGAGCAGCAAGTAAAATACCATTGTGTACAGCCCTGTGAAACAACTCTTCAATCAAAAATGCTGCCAGTTCCTAAACTTCATGTGGTCTTGTGCTTTATATATTTCTGTTTAGGAGCAGAGTTTGTGTTGGTTGTAGGAGTTATACACACATGGAGAAAATAAAAAATTTTTAGTAATATAGTTGTATTTTTAGTTGTTAGAATGTTCATGAATCAAATTTCTCAGATGAAATATATAAAAATGACAGTTTATGCACTTCATAAAAATAAAAAGTGAAAATGGTACTAAAATGTTTCTCACATCTAGTGACTTTCAATATAAATATTACTTTAGATATCTGGGAATATTTTAATAAAATTGCGTGAGGAGAAAATTCTGTCAGCCCATTTAATGGAAATCTGCCACTTTTAGTAGACTTTATTGAATAGCTTTGATGTCGAATGCAACTTTGTGCTTGTGCAGAGCAGTGTTTGTGGTAGAGGGTTACCCAGCAACATAACAACTGAAAATCCAAAAAAATCTACTGACATGAATGGTTCATAGTCATTAAAGAAAAGATTCATAGTGGCTTTATATTTATTCTAATGTTAGAAGTAATTAAATATATCATAATGATGAAATGAAATTGAATTGACTGCTTGCACTGAAAGTTACATACATGACATTTTAATTCTTAGTTTCCATCTGTAACATAAATGATCCCTCTTTCAACTAAGGTGTGAAATAA
The DNA here is from genome assembly GCA_013397565.1 of Ptilonorhynchus violaceus. Classification (NCBI taxonomy): domain Eukaryota; kingdom Metazoa; phylum Chordata; class Aves; order Passeriformes; family Ptilonorhynchidae; genus Ptilonorhynchus; species Ptilonorhynchus violaceus. Next base: position 91,644 of record VZRJ01011174.1, read on the forward strand.
TTTTTGCTATAGCCCTTAAGAACCTGTTTTCAATTAGTAGATGTGAGAACATTAAATCATTGTCAGAATTAAATGTTGTCATTTATTTTTTAAATATGTTCTTTTAAATGGGAATATTGATTGCCATTTTCATTAACATCTTTAGACTGGTAACATCAACATATGATAACACTGTCAATGCTTGGGATATGGAAACAGGAAAAATGCTTATATGTATCCTTTTAAATGCATCTTGCAGAAGCAAAAATTTTCTATTTATTGCTTTGTTATTTATACAGAAGAAAACACAACATTCTTGTTAGCACAATAAAATATAGTTAGGGTAAGTAGGCTTGATTTTAGTCCTAGTTTTGGTGCTGCTAGTTGCTTGATCTCACATAAGTCTGAACATGAACATGTCTCGTTTTTTTCAGATACAAATGGGTGTGATGATAATAACCCATCTCAGAAGATACATTTAAGATGGATTAAAACAACATTTTAAGATTTAAACAGGGTGTCGTTGTCTAATTCTCAGTTTATTACTGATGCAAAAATAGAAAAATTTGATTTAAAGACATCAATCAGTTTTTACCAAAACAACGTACTAAGGACATCTTTCCGAATCTGCTTATAGGTTATAGAGTCTGCCATAAAACTCTCTCAAACCCTCAAGTATTTTTATTTTCTCTTTATTTTCTCTTTACTGAACAGTAAAAGATGAAGACATTGTAATTTCATGTAATATTTCTTGTGATGGGAGTTATGGGGTATCTGGTTCAGACAATGGAAGTACCGTGGATGTTTTTAATGCAACACCTGCAACAGTCCTAGCACATATCCAAGGGAAGGCAAGATTATATGACTTTTACATCTTGTTAATGCAGCTCTTGAATTTTTTAAAATTTCTTACCAAAAAAAAAAACCCCCAAACCACTGAGAAAATTAATTAATTCAGTTCAGTTTGAAGATCCTTAGTTGAGAAAGGCAAAGAAACTCATCTATAAGACATGAAACCCAGCATTCTTCAACATACGCTTATAAAAAGGAGATAATGAGCTAAAATTAGACCAACAGTGATTTTTTTTTGAACAATAATTTTCTTTTGAAAGTAATTTTGCTACTGAGACCTTAGTTCTGTGAGGCTTCCACTCAGGTCAGGGAGTTTGACATTCCCTAAGAATTGGCTTCAGAATATATAAGCAGCCATACAAATGTCAAGTTAGCTCCAGTGAATCAGAGCCTGATGGTGATTCATTTAGATTTAAAAATAAAAAGTGAAACAAATGGATTGTAACACAAATGGATTGTAATAGTTAGAACTCCGTTAGGTGACACTATAAGGAGAACAGATATCTTTTTTCCATATCATTTTTCCTCATATGCTTCTGGAGAAAGTAATTCCCAGTGCCAGAAGCCTAGCTCAGTATGATCTCCTGAGCCTTCACCCAATAAACTCACTCTGAAGTCAGCAACACAGGAAGACCGATAGGTCAATTTAGGGCATTGTTACCATTTTAAGAAGGAAGGATGCAACTACAGAGATGTCAAATCAACCGTTAAAAATATCAATGGCATTAAATAAACTCAATGAATTCAACTTTGCATTCTTAAAGCAATAATCAGAGAGAGTCTGCCTGTAGACACTGTGATAAAATTGTCTTTGAGAAATTAGGAATTACTTTGGATGGGAAATTCAATCTGAAACACTCTAATGTTTCTTTTAAATTGTAGTGACTACAGCATGGTTTCCTGTAAGAGATGCTCATAATCCTTTCCGCCTCTGTAGCTTTCAGGAAGCACTAGAGTTCTCACCCAATTCTGGAATATCCAGATTTCTTTTCTGACTACTTTGAAAATTGGACTTTAATCTAAAATTGTTTAATCTCTTTCCTCTGAATATTTCAGTTGAAATTTATGCATAGAGATAGATGGATGCTTTTTATTTAATGAAAATTGGGTGGCTTTTTTTTTTTGTTGGTAATTCATTAAAAGGCAGGTGTATTGTAGCTTCTGAACAATTCTTGTTAAAATGCTTTCAACAGAGAAACCACCTGGTCATTTGTTCCTTAAAAACTTGGATTCAGTCCAATCTTATCCATCAAGAAGGATAAGAAGAAGAACATAATGGAGTAAAAGCACAGCACTACGTTAAAAGATTAATACAGCACTCGCAGAAATTCTCCTAACATTAGTTAGTTAAAAAAAACCCTCGTTAAGTAAGTACTGTACTGATCTGTAATAATTAGGACAATGTGTATGTATTTGTTAGTACCCATAGCCCAGACAACACATGGTAGGAATACACTCCTGAAAAATTTCGTGGATATTCGCAGCTGCTTTGATGGAGCACATGAACTACCATGTTTGAAGCAGATGATATTTATGACTCCATAGCAAGACAATTCAGCATCTGTAACTTGATGTCTCTGATATTTGGATGAATAGGAGAAATAATCAGATTCCCCAGGGTGGAGGTGACTGAGCCCACAGTAGGATGGGCCAGCCACATAAAGGACCAAGGAGCCAGTGGGCTAGAGAGCCCTGGTATTAAAAGGCTCCGAAGGTCAGGGTCTGAAGTCTCCCTCTCAGTTGCAACAATGAGGAAGATCTCTCCCCTCCAGGCCCTGTCATGGTACATTCCCCCGTTTAGTTAGTCTGTCAGTCTATGTTCTGTATATGGTTATGTTCTGGAAAGTTCTCCTTCACTCGATGCCCCATTGGCTTTGTTCCCCTGCTCCTCCCTTCGCCTACCCTTATTGGTTTGTGTACTGCTACCCCACCTTTTCTCCTCCCCTCGACCCTAATGTGATTGGCCCTCAGTGTTCTTTCCGCCCCTGTTTGGTTTGGTATATAATCCTGTGTCACCCTGTGCTTTTGGCTCTCCTTCCCTGACCCTCCAATAACAAACACCTTCTGTGGAACATCATAAGGAGAGTCCACCTCCAACTCTTTATCCCCGTCTTAAGGCGTCGACTGTGCAACTGCCTGCGCAACCACCTGCGTGGGTGGCGTTAGCGGGTGTACGTGTGGTGGCTTCACGGCCCCCCCTGGGGTTACCGGCCGCAGGTGGTAGCCCGCACCCAGGATAGCGAAGCTCAGGGAGCCTTGGAACCTGCGAGGGACTGCAGGGAAGGCACGGCACTGTACCTTTCCCACCGGCTATTGCACACCGCACCGAGGTACTGCCGGACAAGCGTGAGGCTTCTGGGAAGGTTGCAGCCACTGACCATCTAGCCGGACGAGGCCACGCCGCAACACCCCAGTTTACCTGTGTCTGAGTGGAAGTAGTGGGGAGCTATTTCTTACTGCCCTAGTCTCATTACTGGATCAGAGGCAACTCCTGGTCCCTCCACAACATGAAATAAGTGTTACTGCAAACTGCTGCTGTGCTGGAACACCTCTTCTCCTCCCTGCGAGGGGCTCATGTGAATTTCTACATTGTGATGTAGTTGGCTGTTTTCTTTTGCAGCTTCAGATCTGAATACTGTAGTGAAAATTACTCCTGTACTGCTGCCAGTGCGTTAATCTGGGGTCGCACCCTAACGGTGCTTGCTGAGTTAGGCAACTCAAGTAAAATAGCAGCTCTGTGGGGAAAAAGGCACCTGTGGCTTGGAGACATACAAACACAGATGTGCCTGTGAATATTGAACCTGAAAGCATGCTTTCCACACTGAACTCTCCTTTGTTTTTATTCACAATTGAACTAACAATTCTGAAAGTATTATCTGTATTTTAATTTTGAACAAGATGTCTTCTGAATTTTCCAAGTCAATAAATTTTTTTCCATTTAGTTGTGTGTCTGCTAAATGTATGTGTTAATATTTACAAAATTAAGAATATTAGCAAGTAGCCGAAAAGAACAACTACTGTCTTGATAGGGCATGACTAATAGCTCATTATTTAATTCTTTTTTTATAAAGTCTCGACTTACTGTTGGAAGGAGCCTTTTTTATTAGTCTGTATGACAAAGCAAAGCTAAAATATGGTGTTCAGAGTTTACATGTCAACATCACTTGTATCTGGCATATATGCGTAATTATAGTACATGGGATACAGATGTAGGCCTTAAAAAGTCAACTGAGCTCTTATTTGGTTACTAGTTTGATGAAGAGATGCAAAATATATTGCTAGTTTTAAGAGCATTTCATTATCTCACAAATACCCTTGCCCATCTGTATTAGGTTTGCAGGGCCTGGTTTTGGGTAGCACGGGGACCACAGAGATGGCTTCTGTGAGAAGCTTCCACCATGTCCAGCAGAGCCAATCCCTGCTGGCTCTGATGATGGATGTGCCACTGGCCAAGGCTGGGCCAATTAGAGATGATGGTAACGCCTCTGGGAGAACAGATTGAAGAAGAAACCAAAACAAAGGTGGTGGCACAGTTTTAATTGTGACTACAGAAGAGCACAGTGAGAACATATGAGAGGAACAAGAATGGAGGCACTAAGGTCAGTGCAGAGGGAGGGGGAGGAGGTGCTCCAGGCGCCGGAGCCGAGATGTCCCTGCAGCCCGTGGTGAGGACCATGGTGAGGCAGCTGTGCCCCTGCAGCCCATGGGGGTTCACGGGGGATGCAGAGATCCACCCGCAGCCCGTGGGGGAGGTGCCCACACCAGAGTGGGTGGATCCCAGGACGCTGTGATCCAGAGGAAGTCCCATGGAGAGAGAGGCCTTGCTTCCAGGCTGGAGCAGCCGTCCTTGGAGGACTGCACCCCGTGGCAGAGTGACCCACGCCGCAGCAGTCTGAGGGGGCTGTTGCCCGTGGGAGGGTCTCACATCGCAGCAGGTCGCAGGGAGCTGCTGCTCGTGAGATGGAGCCACGTTGGAGGAGTTTGTGGAGAACTCTCCTGTGGGAGGGACCCCACGGTGCAGCAGGGGAACGAGTCCTCTCCCTGAGCAGTGGCAGAAGCCACGGGTGATGAACCGACCATAACCCCCATTCCCTGTCTCCCTGAGCTGCTGGGGTAGGAGGTGGAGCTGGGAAGGGAGCAATGGTGGGGGAGAGTGTTTTTAAGGGCTTATTTTATTTCTCATTATCCTGCTCTGATTTTGTTAGCAATAAATTTACTTCTATCTGCAAGTTGATCCTGTTGTGCCCTTGATGGTAATTAATGGATGTTTTCTCCCGGTCCTTATCTCAGCCCATGAACCCTTCATTAAATTTTCTCTCTGCTGTCCAGCAGAGGGGAGCGAGTGGGAGGCTGTGGTGGGTGCCTGGCACCCAGCCGGTGTCAAACCTCGACACAGCAGGCACACAGCATTGGGTTCGACACTGCCGGTGAGTGTGCACAGATCACGAAGCACACGGCAGGGTGTGCATATCCATATTGTGGTTTAATTTTTCATCATTACAGATGATTGCGGAGTCTAACTGAGGCCCGATATTCCCTTGGTATCCTGTGCCACGAGCCTCGTCCAATCGAGGCACTGCAGGATGAGGCAGGGCTGGAGCCCGGCCGTCAGCAGTGTCGCCTAAATGTCTGAAAGGCCGACATTTATGCATTTTCCTCCAATCTCTACGTGTGTTGTGCCAAAACCCACTCGGGCGCGGATGCGGTTCGCAGTCACGCACGGTCCGGTCCGCGGCAGCAGCGGTTCCGTCCTCGGCAGGGCCGCGCGGGCCGGGCAAGGCGGGGCGGGAGGCGCGGGCCGCACTCGAAGCCCTGTTAAGGCGGCGCTGAGAAACCGCGTACCGTACGGCGCCGTGGCTTAGTTGGTTAAAGCGCCTGTCTAGTAAACAGGAGATCCTGGGTTCGAATCCCAGCGGTGCCTGGGGACGAGGCTTCTCGTTTTAACCCCAGCGACCGCCGCCGCGCGGGGTCGGGACGGGCAGCCCCTGGCGGGGGGGCGAGAAGGCGGGGTTGTGTCCGTGTGTTTATGTACACACGCAAATACCTGCTGGTTGCGGGTTCTGGCTGCTCCGTGTGTATTTTACAGCGGAGGTGTTTCGGAAACAGAACGAGTATTTATTCACAGAGAGTCAGGATAGTGCCTCTCACGACTTTTTTTTGTTATCACCGCATCTTCAATAGCCCCTTGGGCAAACAAAGCTATTCTGCCTTTTTTTTTTCCTCCTGTAGCTGGAGTGCCTGCTGACTCGGTGTTTGCTGCCGAGGTTTTTGTTGCCCATCAGCACTGAGACCTGCCTTTCACCTCTTACCTGCTACTGTTACATTAAGTCTGGCTTTTCCAAGTGAAAGTTGCAATAAGCGCTCTGTGCTACCGTGTCATTAGTGACACAGCAGAAGGACAAAGGATTTTCCTAGAAATCTGGAAAAATCAAAGGCCAAATCTTGCTCTGTTAGGCTTGGGAATCAGGTTCAGCGAAAATATTCCAAATTTGTGTTACACTAAAGAAAGGCAGAATCCATCCCTAAATCTAAAGATAAGAGGCTTAAAATCCATTAACAGAAGTTCCAGTCTAGCAGCCATATCCTCAGGTGCTTTTTTTGTGCTCACACAGCAGTGATGGGAGTAAATGGATTCACAGCTATATCTGGGGGTCAGGTTTTCAGGACTCAGATCAGCAGCCAAATCACGGTTCTCAGTAGCCTCAAATGTAATCTATAAGGCTTAATGTCTGAGATGAGCATTTTGGTTATAACATTTACCCTCAGGAATCTTTCTTTGAGTAGCACTTCCTGTAAAAATGTGGCCTAGATAGTATTTGATATGTCATAAATATAAGTAAACCATAATTGCAACCTGTCATATATTTTTAAAAAATCAGAAGTATCTTGGGATTAACCTCCCATAGATTGGCATTATCTAAAAGAAAACAAGAAGAATTAGACAACCGGAAACTGCAAATTAAGGAAGATATGGGAAAAGAAGCTGCAATGAATGCAGCCAATGAAACACTTGTTCTCAGGTCTTGCATAGGAGAGAGATGACTTAGGCATCCTTTACTTGGAATATTTGTGCCTGCTGTTACTCTGTTTGTTTCCAGCTAGGTTCTGTTCTTTGGCTTGGAGATGAAAATCACCAATGTTAAGGAGTTCTAGGCATTTGTGTCAGAATTGTTAACGCTCTCTTTTGATGCATCAGCTGGAATGGCATCATGAGCCAGCCAAGACGGCACTGGAGGGGGCTTGTGACTTTCTGCTTTAATATGGGCACCCTAAAAAAGGCCTTAAAACTCAAACTTGATTCCCTTGAGTGAGACTTCGACAAATGACAGAGATGGACAATCCCCAACCCTCTGGAGTTTAACACAGGCAAGCGCTGGATCCTGCAGCTGGGACGGGGCAGCCCTGGCTGTGTGTATGGCCTGGGGAGCGAGAGGCTGGACAGCAGCTGTGGGAAGGAGCTGGGGGTCCTGGCCGAGGGTCAGTTGGCTCTGAGGCAGCAGTGCCCTGGAGCCAGGAGGGACATCCCTGTCCTGGGGGCACCAGGCCCAGCATGGCCGGCCGGGCCAGGGAGGGATTGTCCCGCTCTGCTCTGGGCTGGGGTGGCCTCTCCTGGAGTGCTGGGGGCAGCTTTGGGATCCACAACACAAAAAAGATATTAAGCTACTTAGAGAGCATCCAAAGGAGACCACGAGGATGGTGAAGGGCCTTGAGGGGGAGATGCCATATGAGGAGCAGCTGAGGGCACTTGGTCTCTTCAGCTGGAGGAAGGTCAGACCCCACTAAACTTTTCAACATCTTCCCCCGGGGCAAGGCAAGGGCAGGTACCACCCTCTGCTCTCTGTGCCCAGGGACAGGGCCCAAGGAAACAGCATGAAGCTGAGTCAGGAGACTTTTAGCTGGGTATCAGGAAAAGGTTTTTCCCCCAGCAGATGGTCGGGTACTGAACAGCCTCCCCAGTGAAGAGGTCACAGCTCCAAGCCTGTCAAAGCTCAAGAAGTGTTTGGACAATATTCTTGGGCACAGGGTGGGATTCCTGGCGTGTCTGTGCAGGGCCAAGAGTTGGAGTCAATGATTCTGATGGGTCCCTTCCAACTCGGCATAGTCTATGATTCCACGAAAATGTTTGAGGAAGAGGGGCAAAATCAGAATCTGAATTGGTTCATGAGCACAGACCTTACTTGTCTGGATTTTGCAAGACTGTTTCTTTATATTAGTCAGAAATAACGAGCCCCAGCTTCTGTACCAGATTTCAAGGATGATCTATATACTTACATGGGAGGTAATCCTATGAGCCAATGTTTAAGCAAATTGAGTGAACTGAGGCATATTTTTTTGCTTAGATTTAAGGATATATAAATACATCATATAGTTGCTTGTTTTGGCTCAACCCTGGACATTTTAAATATGTATTCAGGAAATCCCTTCATCTGAGCACTGAGCTTTTCCTGCCTGCCCAGAGTATCTGGTTGAAGAGTCTGCTGGGCTGGGCGATTTGCTGTATTTCTTATGTAAGTATCAACACTAATAAGAAATGTGACACTCGCTTCATCGTGCCTGTTCTGCTGACAGTAACAACATCTCAGTGTGCAGTTATTTCCAAGATTTGTTACCAGTCTTTTCCTTGTAGAGGGGCTTAGGATCCTTTCAGACTGCAATATGTCAGCCTAAAAAGGTGAAAGTCCATCTGCTTTCTTCATTCACTTTTTCCAGTGTTTTACACTACCTTTGTACAAATTGCATGGAGGAAGAGTAAGTGCTGTCTGCTGAACAGGCAAAATCCAATTGTCTCCAAAAAAGTTGATTTTTTTGAGTGTCCTGAAATGGGAAATATGGGCAGGTTTCAATTCGCAAATGGAAACGGTGTCTATGCTTGTTGAAATTGGTCTTGATTTTGGCTGAGCATTACATCACTCATTTTCCTTGCCAAAGAAGGCAGCTGGACTATTCAGTCAGTCCAGCCAACTTCAGTGAAACTATTCCCATTTATTTTTTTTTCCCCAGGATTAAGGCCTTCAGGTGTCCTCCTTCTGTTACAGGCAATATTTAGTTCCTAAGCTGAGAGCTAGACAGAGAAACCCAAGCAAAATACTCACCAATGGGATTGTGTAAAGTGCTTTAATGCATGCGATTAAAAAAAATCTGTTAAAATATCAAAATACTAGTCATGCCAAAAAGCTTCTGTTTTATTTATCATTTGAGTTTCTACAAAGATAGTTTTTTAAGGTAGTTTAAAACTGCTAAACAAATCACTAACTCTTAAGCTAAATGTGTATGTTGAGTGTCTTTGAGGATTTTTTTCTTTTGAATTTATGTATGGGAATAGAGCAGATGAAGGCCACTTACATCTAAACTAGGATTGTAGTAACAAATTTGTCAATATTGTTAAAATTGCATTGAATCTTTTATGTGGTGTGCCAGGTAGCAGGCAATAACAGCTGTCTTTGAATAAATATTTGCTTTTTTATTTTTAATGTGAGCTGAATAAGCTTCCTTCTCCCACTCCTCACCCAAATGCTATGTTATCACATCAATTGCCTGTGAGGTAAAGTAGTTGTACTCTGTATATAATTATATTATCAACTGTTCTCAAATACAGCAAGTGGTGCTCATAGGCCCCCTGGTACTTATGCTACTGGTATTTGCAAGGCTCTATTTGAAAATCCATATATACCCCAGTGCGATTATTTAATTCCCAATGAGCAAGAGCGCCTGGTCAATGTGACCCTGTGCATCGAGAGACCTGTCCTCACCTCCCCAGCTGCTCTTTGGCATGGTACACACTGCTCTTTTCATCTCTTTTGCCATCTGCAAAATTACAATAATACCTCACTACTGCAGTGAGGTATTATTGTAACTACTGCTCTCACTACTGCTCTCACAGAGTTGCTGGGAGAGGTAATGAATGTTGTATGAAGCACTCTGAGCTTTTGGATAAAATCAATATTATTAAACCATGTTTTATTTTTCTCCTCCGTAAGTTCAGGTGATGCTGGGACTAAGCCTCTCCAATAATGCTGGCAGTGCTCACAGATGCATTTAGGCTGTTTCTGGGAAAAGGGTCAGTCAGATGACTGGCTTCATCTCATTGATGGGGTAGAAAATCAACCTGCAAATAAAACTTTTAAAATTATGAAATAGGGGTGTTCATTGAAAATTTAGTATATAGGACTGTTCTAGCCTTCTTGTTGAAGGTGCTTATTAACTGTTAAGATTATTTTATGTTTACCCACAGAAATATACGCAATACATGTTTTCACAGGCCAGTATTTTTCTGACAAGATATTTCTCCTATTTTAATCTCTCAAAATATTGCAACATTTTACTGGAAGGTCTGTGATTATGATATCAATATATGATTGATATTACCTGAGAAGGGTTAAGTGTAATACGTAGCTTAAAAACATAGTATTTGAAAAGCACTCTAGAATGCTTCTAATTGTAACATTTGTTGGTGCAAAATGCAAACCAAACGGCTGCAGTCTGTAAGAAAGTAGGGTGCATACCATATTTTTTATGACACGTTCCCATAAGGACTGCCTCCTTCAAATGGAAGCTTAACATGCTGTCCATTATTTATTATTGGTCCTGGCTCACCGGGCAGGTCCCAGATGACTGGAAGTTGGCTCATGTGTCACCCATCCACAGGAAGGCCTGGAAGCAGGATCCAGGGAACTCCAGACCTGTCAGCCTGACCTCGGTGCCACATGAGATTATGGAGCAGATCATCTTGAGTGTGATCACACAGCATGTCCAGGATGACCAAGGCATCAGGCACAGCCAGCACAGGTTTAGGAAAGGCAAGTCCTGCCTGACCAATCTGATCTTCTTTTACGACCAGATGACCTGCCAGATGGATGGGAGAAAGGCTGTGGGTGTGTCTACCGAGATTTCAGCAAGGCCTTCAATACTGTCTCTCACAGCACTCTCCTGGACAATCTGGCTGTTCATGAATTGGACAGGTGCAACTTCACTTGGTTAAAAACTGGCTGGATGGCTGGGCCAGTGGAGTGGTGGTGAATGGATTTAAATCCAGTTGGCAGCCAGTCCCTGGTGGTGTCCCTGAGGGCTCAGTATTGGGGCCAGTCCTGTTAAATATCTTTATTGGTGATCTGGATGTGGGAATTGAGTGTACCCTCAGTAAATTCATGGATGACACCAAGTTGGGTCAGTGTGGATGTGCTGGAGGGCAGGAAGGCTCTGCAGAGGAGCCCAGACAGGCTGGATTGATGGGCTGAGACCACTGGCATGAGGTTCAACAGGACCAAGTGCTGGGTTGTGCGCTTTGGCCACAATAACCCCCTGCAGCTCCAGGCTGGGGAAAGAGTGTCTGGAGTGCTGGTTGACAGCAGCTGATCATGAGCCCAGGTGCGCCCAGGTGGGCAAGAAGGCCAATGGCACCTGGCCTGTATCAGCAATAGTGTAGCCCTAAGGACCAGGGCAGTGACTGTCCCTCTTTGCTGGGCACTGGGGAGGTCACACCTCAAGTGCTGTGTTCAGTTCTGAGCCCCTCAATTCCGGAAGGACATTGAGGGGCTGGAGCAAGTCCAGAGAAGAGCAATGAAGCTGGTTAAGGGTCTAGAGAGTAAGTCTGATGAGAAGTGGCTGAGGGAGCTGGGGAGGGCTCAGCCTTGAGTAAAGGAGGCCCAGGGGGGAACCTTGTCATTCTCTACAACTCCCTTCTAGGAGATTGTAGCATCGGGCTCTCGTGGGGATCGGCCTTTTCTCACAGTCAGCCTGCAACAGGAGAAGTGGACACAGTCTTAAGCTGCGCCAGGGAGGTTCAGGTTGGACATCAGGAGGAATTTCTTCACAGAAAGAATTGTTAAACATTGGAAGGGGCTGCCCAGGGAGGTGGTGGAGTCACCGTGGCTGAAGGTGTTCAAAGACTGCCTGGATGTGGCACTCAGTGCTCTGCTCTTGTTAACAAGGTGGTGTTTTGGCCAAAGTTTGACTCAATGATCTCAGAGGTCTCTTACAACCTGAGTGATTCTGTGATTCTTTGAAATTAGCACCTGATAAAAACAGGGAATCCTTGCAAGTTAAGTATGATAAATTATAACCTTTTATAAAAGGATTTTATAGGAGCTCACGTATTACCCTGACCAATCTATACGATAGACACAAATCCCTAGAATTTTTAATTGTGCCCTGGTCTCTTTATCCACAGAGCACACAGTGTTCTACAGTTTTAGAGCTGTAATGAATCTCTGAAATCATATTAAGGCAGAACCAAACAATAATTTAATTGCCAATAGCAAGAATCCTGTTAAATTAATTGAGCAGGAAGAGCAAATCCACCTGCCTTTGAAAATTTTTGACAAAGAAAATGGTATAAGTTCTTCAGTAGTGACTGTTTGGGTCTCTCTCTGGATATAACACACAGGTAATTTAACCATGATTTTCTTGAATGGTTCCTAAAATGCTCTGTGTTTTCTTAATCATCATGCATGTTTCCCCTAATTTTCTAGCTTGTATGGGCAAGGACAAAATACACAAGATACGAATTCATGAAGTCAGAAGGTTCTGGATTGGTCATGCATCAGTAACCAAAGCCCCATGTCAGTCATACAGTGCAGTCTCAAGCTCAGCAAAAAGATTTTCAGCTTAGAAAAGCAGAATTTTTATAATTAAATACATTACCTTTATGTATTCACTGTCTATTTATGTGATGCCTGCCTTTGACTTCCTCTTGCATGGTTTAAATGCAAGACACTCAAAATACATGGCAAAAGAACTTGGTCAGGTGACTCCAGCATGAACCAGGTATACCATAGCTCTGGCCAGAATCTGCTTGCTGGTTTTCATGTGGCATTCTCATGTGTTACAAGTTGAAAGTGAAGTCTTGTCTTCAATTAGTCTAATAAAACACTTTCCATCTGGAATAGAAAAGATCATAATTCCAAGCTTTTATGAAAGCCTTACAAATTAACTCAGGATGAATAAATAAAATATCTTTTTATGTATGTAATTGGAAGAGAAATTTGTGTTCTAGCAGCTTCTCATGATTTATCCTAATGGTGGCGAATTTATTGAGATGAGAAAGAGAGAAGCAAGGAATCTGCCTGCCTGTATATTCAAAAATAAAATATGTTTCCTCTTGTTGTGTAACAGCAGTTGCATCACTGGAAAATGCGTTCTCATGAGAATATTTATTTTTTCAATAGGAGACTAAACTGTTGAAATAACACTGCTTTATAGAGCCCTGGATTGAGCCAAATGACTTTTAAAGCCCAGAAATTAGATTTGGAAAGATGTCAACTTAGATTCTAGCTTTGTTCTCAGCTGCTGCTGCTGCAGGTTTTCTCTTTTGGTATCTAAGTGACATACTGTGAACACTTAATAAATGAGTTGCACATATAAGGTGATGGGAAAAGATGATCTATTGCCATACTTTCTTTACTTAATCACAGCATATGCAGTACCTCTGAGGATCTGTAGGGTAATAAATTCAAATTATCCTAGTATGATTTTTAATAAGCTTTTACCCTAGACCGTTGCCAGAGTGTGATCTGTATCTGTTATTTATTAATAGCCGAATATTAGGAGCACAAAACGAACCTGTTCTTGAGAATCAGCTGCTGAGATTCTATCAAGGTGCTGTGGAAGAATAGCATGTGAAGTAATAAATTAACAGCTTAGTATTTATATAAAAACATGAAGTGGTAGAATAAAAAGTCAGTGTCTGGCAATTTAAAGAATTCTCAAAGTTCCAGAATTGCTCCAGAAGATATTTAACTCCTGTGCTGTTGTGATTAATAATTTTCTTAAGAGTTTCATAGCCAGCTTGCTCTATGAAATTGTATCTAGAACTTACTACAATAACATTTAAGTATTACTTAACCTAAGAAAATACCTAGGCTCAAATTGAATCAGACTGAAGGCGTATCTGGCCCAGTGTCCTGTCTATAACCATGGCCAGCAGCACACGTCCAGGGCAGAACATAAGCACAGGGCAAACAGGCAGCGATATTTTGCCACAATACCCCACCAGCCTCTGGCGATTTCCAGCTTGGGGTCTTGAAATTTAAGTACAGACCTGATCAAATTTAATTTTTCATTTCTCCATGTCTGTGAATAGGAAAAAGTGAAGTGACTCCCGCAGGCAGATTTGCTTATTGGAGACATCTTTTATTGTAGTGGCAGTTGCCTGAAGAAGGGAAATTTTAGAGGCTGCCAAACGTTTACTGGCTGTTCATTGCAACACTGGCTATAGTCTTAGGGAAAGATATCCCCAGTTTGCCTGGGAGCTGGCATTGCTGCCTGCGTGTTATTCACATAGATTTGGGTGAAAACTTTTGATAAAAACATCAAGTGAAGCCACGTTGCCTGTTAACCCCAGTTTGTAGGACTGCCTTTTTGTCTCTCCTGACAGACTCTGCTGTGATATGTCATGCTTTGACAGGCATGTTCTGCTACACGGTGTCACGGCTGTATGGTGATCTATGTATCATGAAAGGATTTGCCACAGTGTCAGCTCTGAATTTTGGGGGGGCAAGAGGAGGGGTACTGTTTGGGATACTGCAGTCTGCATATTGGAAAACAAAGATGTTTCCCAGTTATTCCTTTGCTGCTTGTAGAAAATATTGATATGGATGGTTTAATTTGTAAGTAATTTGCAGAGCTACAAGATACTGTTGCTTGTAGGCTTGTTGTAAGGTTTTCATTGTCTGTTCTTACAAAGCAAGCAATGACATCAGAGTGTCTTATTGTGAAGAAAGTGACTTGCCTCCATCACCCAGCAGAGAAGTCCCTTTTGCACTCTGCTATTAATATTTACAATCTAGATGCTTACGGAGCTAAAACTGGCCTATGAACTTGGACATAGATATGGTAGATATCGCATAGTGTCACTTAAAAGACAGAAAACACAACAGAGGGCGGGACCAGAGAGAGCAAGAGGACACTGAGCAATTTAGATTCTTCCTATTTAGGATTTGTGGTGCTCCATTCTCCGGGCAGCCCGGCTCATATGTACACTGGATTAGAAGAAAGAATTTTTGAAAGTTTGACTGTATTTTGGTTTAGAATGAAACCCAAGTTTGTTCAAGCAGGGAGAGCGGTTGGCTGGTAAATTGCAAGTTGTGTGCCTTCCTGCAGCAAAATGGAAAATTTTTCATCCAAATGGCTGAAATCCATAGCTGCAGAACATGGGCTTCTGTGGGACTGGTAGGAGAAGTGAGGCAGTTTTAGAGGTGTTCTTTGACCACTTTGAGAAATGTTTTTTTATTAGCCATGCTTGGCTAATTTTGCCAATGCAGAATTTTGCCTTTGTGAAGGTGTTTTCACTTCTTATGTGTTAAATGTACAGCCGCCTATCTTGGTAAGTTGTGTTTGTATTTTTTTTTAGATGGTGAAGCCATCACAATTCAGTTTATTTTCAGTCTACCCTCTACTTTTGTTCCAATAGGGAAGTACTCTATAAGGATTCAAATCACAAGCAGTCCCTTATAGATCCAAATGAAGTCCAGGGTACACAACTCATGTGGCGGAAGTTTCTAGAGTGCACCATCATCATATGCCAATTCATTGGCGGTGATGTCATGGAAAGAAAGAGAACAAACAGTGAATCATTTGGGGGCCCACCTCCAGCAAGATGAAGAAAGTTTCTCTTCTCCTGCAGGCCTGTGTCTCAGCTTTGAAAAGACTGTCCAAGGATGTCCAGCAATTTAAAGAAGTGTCCCATGCCCTGCCAGTACAGACCAGTCCCTGGGAGCAAGTGCTCCCCTGCTTGAGAGAGAGGGGACACACCATGAGGTAACCTGTGGTTTTACCTGCGTGAACGTGGAGAGGACATGAGGAGATGGGATGGAAAACCCACCTCTGCCCTGGTAGCACATGAGTTGAGAGGAGGAAGAACTGCCACAGGAAGCTCATCAAGGATAAATGCTGCTGTGGTTTCTTGCGGGCAAGCCCCTAGGCAGAATAGAAGGGATGATGTTATGTCCTTCTTGAAGGGACTTCCAGTTCACATTTAGCAGAAGTGAGCAACCAGTACCACGACAAAGACTAGAGGGGCCCTGCCTCCAAGACAGGTGGAGGAAAGGGTCAATCAGATCTCTTGGACTGTGTGGATTCATGGCCTGGCACAGAAGAGCCATGAGAGTACAAGGCTTTTGTTGATACTGGCACATAATGTACCCTGATGCCATCCAGAGACGTAGGGTCAGAATCTATTTCTGGGGTGACAGGGGAATCCCAACAGGGACTGTACTGGAAACTGAAGTGATCCTGACTGGGAACAAATGGCAAAAACAGCCCATTGGGACTGGTCCAGAGGCCCCGTGCATCCTTGGCATAGATTACCTCGGAAGAGGGTATTTCAAGGGCCCAAAGGGCATAATTGGACTTTTGGGAGAGCTGCTGTGGAGACAGAGGAAATTCTGAGGCTGAATCCCTTGCCTGGTCTCTGAGAGGACCCTTCTGCTGTGGGGCTGCTGAGGGTGGAAGAACAACAGGTACCAATTGCCACCACAACAGGGCCCCATCGGCAACACGGCATCAACTGGGACTGCGGGACCCCCATCCATGGGATGATCCATGGAGAGCCGAGAGTGCTCAGCAAGGCTCCCTCACCCTTCAATAGCCCCATATGCATAAGTACAGCAGGGAGTGGACTGGACTGTCATGGCCTGAATGAAGTCACACCATCACTGAGAGCTGCTGTGCTGGACATGCTCGAACTTCAGTATGAACTGGAGTCAGAGGCAGCAAAGTGGTGTCACCATCATTACCTATGTATTTTTCTCAATTCCTTTGGCAGCAAAGTGCATGACACAGATTGCTTTCACCTGGAGGGGCATCCAGTACACCTTGGAACCGAGTGCCCCAGGGGTGGAAACGCAGCCCCACTGTTTGCCACGGACTGATCCAGGCTGCACTGGAGAAGGGTGAGGGTCCAGGACATCTAAAGTACATCAGTGACATCTTTGTAAGGGGGAACATGGCAAAGGAGCCTTTTGAGAAAGGGGAGGAGATAATCCAGATCCTCCTGGGGGCTGGTTTTGCCATAAACCAAAGCAAGGTCAAGGGACCTGCCCAGGAAATCCAGTTTTTAGGAATAAAATGGCAAGATGGATGTTGTCAGATTCCAAAGGACTTGATTAACAAAGTAGCAGTTATGTCCCCACCAACCAACAGGGAAGAAACACAGGCTACCCTAGGCGCCATGGGTTTGTGGAGGATGCATATTCCAGATTACAGTCAGATTATCAACCCTCTTCTCTATCATGTGAGACGGAAGAAGAATAATTTCAAGTGAGGTCCTGAACATCAACAAGCTCTTGAAGAAATTAAACAGGAGATCGTTCATGCAATAGCCTTGGGCCAGTCTGAACAGGACAGCATGTAAAAACTTGCTCTACAGTGCAGCCAGGGAGAATGGTCCTTCCTGGAGTGTCTGGCAAAAAGTGCCCGGGGAGACTCGAGGTCAACCGTCGGGGTTCTGGAGTCGGGGATACAAAGGATCGAAGGCCTGCTACACTCCAACTAAAAAGGAGATCCTGGCAGCTTATGAAGGGGTTTGAGCTGCTTCAGAAGTGATTGGCACCAAAGCACGGCTCCTCCTGGCACCCTGACTGCGAGTGCTGGGCTGGATGTTCAGAGGAGAAGTCCCTTCCACACCTGCCACTGATGCCACGTGGAGTAAGCGGGTCATGCTGATCACACAGTGAGCTTGAATAGGAAACCCCAGTTGCCCAGGGATCTTGAAAGGCAAAAATTTCAGACTATCATCACAGGAGGAGGATAAAAAGGTCACATGGCTAAGAAGGCCCCACCATATAATCAGCTATGGAAGAAAGTACTTTTCTGGTATCAGCTACCAGAAAAGGAAAAGCGATGCGCTCTCCTCACTGCTGTATCATGGGGATACATGGAAAATGGAAAGCTGCTGGAGGGAGTCCGACGTGATGAGTCGCAGGAACTCTTGAGGGACAAGGTGGATCCAGTCAGGTTGCAGAGCTGAAAGCCTCCAGATGGCCTTGGATATCGCTGAAAGAGAGAAATGGCCAACACTGACTCTACACTGACTCGTGGATGGTGGCAAACGCCCTGTGGGGGTGGCTGGACCCATGGAAAAAGACCAATTNTGGTGGCAAACGCCCTGTGGGGGTGGCTGGACCCATGGAAAAAGACCAATTGGCAGCACAGAGGGAAACCCATCAGGGCTGCTGGATTGTGGCAAGACATCACTGCCCAGGTAGAGAAGTTGGCTGTCAAAGTCCTTCGTGTTGGGCCGCTGACGTTGGGCTATTGCATCACGACAACAGACGGGGGATCGGGCTGCCCAGATTAAAGTGTCTCAGCTGGATCTGGACTGGCACACAAGGCTAAGTTATTTCTGGCTTGATGGGCCCACGACACCTCAGGTCATCAGGGAAGAGCTGCAACACTGAGATGGGCTCATGATCAAGGGGTGGATTCAGCCATGGACACCATCACTCAGGTTACCCATGACTGTGAAACGTGCACTGCCATCAAGCAGGGCCGAGCGGGTACAGCCTCTGCGGGGACAATGGTGGAGATATAAATAAGGGGAGGCCTGGCTAATTGATGGCATCACGCTCCCCCAAACCCGCCAAGGCAAGCACTGTGTGCTGA
>VZRJ01011186.1:0-18797 GCA_013397565.1 Ptilonorhynchus violaceus
GCCCAGGTGTCTATGAGGCTATTATTGAAATGAATTCTGTTGTCCAACTCAACGCTTTCTGGGGTTCCATGTCACCACAGGACTTGCTTTTCAAGGTGCAAGATGGTATTTTGGGTGGTGGCATGAGGCACAGGGTACGTCTCCAGCCATCCAGTGGTTGTTTCCACCATTGTAAGCACATAGTGCTTACCTTCATGGGTTTGTGGGATTGTGATGTAATCAATCTGCCAGGCCTCCCCATATTTGTGTTTCAACTATCATCTCTCAATACCACAGAGGCTTTACTCTCTTGACCTGCTTAGTTGCAGTACATGTTTCCCAGTTATGGATAAACCTAGGAGATAGTGTCCATCATTAAATCCATCCCTTGATCACAAGGCCATCTGTATGTTGTATCTCTTCCCTGATGACCTGAGACATCGTAGGCCCATTGAGCCAGAAATAATTCACCCTTGTGTGGCCAGTCCAGATTTACCTGAGACACTTTAATCTTGGCAACTTGATCCAAGATCAAGTCTGTTGTGATGGTCTTCAGTAGCCCAGCTCTTGGGTACATGTGTATCTACATATTGTACTTCTACAGCCAACTTCTGTACTCAGGCAGTAATGTTTTGCCACAATTCAGTGGCCCAGACTGGTTTACCTCTGCACTGCCAATTGGTCTTTTTTCCATTGGTCTAACCACCTCTACAGTGCATTGGCTACTATCTACAAAGCAGTGTACAGATAGAATGTTCACCATTTTTTTTGTTCAGCGATACCTAAAGCCAGCTGGACAGCTTTCATTTCTGCAACCTGGCTTGATCCATCTTGTCCCTTCACAGTTTCTCCAACTCTTTGCATAGGACTCTATACAGCAGCTTTCCATTTTCAGTTTGTCCCTCCAATACGGCAGGAACCATCAGTGAAGAGAGTGTTTTGCTTTTCATTTTCTGGGAGCTGATTATATGGTGGGGCATCCTCAGCATGTATCACCTTTTCCTGCTTCTCCTCTGATGATAATCTGTGACACATAGATAGTTCGTATACTGAAATATGTACGAGGCTAGGTACCACACCCACATGAACAGAGCAAGCCACATGGTACCNCTGATGATAATCTGTGACACATAGATAGTTCGTATACTGAAATATGTACGAGGCTAGGTACCACACCCACATGAACAGAGCAAGCCACATGGTACCCGGAGAGTTTTGTACCCAATACACAAATGGTTTGGTCAAAATTGTGATTCTGACTTCTCTCTCGAGCCCCACTTTGGCACCACAGATGTGCTGGTTTAAAATCGAGTGGGAAAATGAACTCCACGCAAGCTGCCTTTCCTCCCCTATCCCCTTTTCACAGCACAGGAAATACTAGGAGAGACCACAAGTGGGAATCACAATTTAACTGAAAAACTCGCAATAAACACAACAATATGGATAAACAAGGGCACAAAGGGAGAATGCTCTACCCACAAGAAGGGTATTCACCAATGAAAAAGCAAAAACGCTCTCTGAAGAGAGCATCCAGCATAGTTTTCCCAGGCAATGGTACGGTGGTACCTGTCATCCCTGTCTGCTCCACACTGGACTGTGTGACTCGGGAAAACAAAAGCAGTGAGGCAAACAAGTTTCTGCAGTTTAGCATCCTTCCCCCAGCCCAGGAACAATGGAAAACAGGGACAAAACAAAACCTAGACAGTTAATTCATCCAAGTAAAGAGCCCTGCTGCTGAAAATGCTGACCTTGACAGTGGCAGCAGCGGTGGAAGCAGCAGCAGTGGCAGCAGCAATTTGCCTCGTCTTCCCATGGCTCCACCAATAGTTACGGCTTGTTGGAGTTTCGACAACAGTAACAGCTTCCTGCAGCTTCAGCCGCAGTTAAGGAAGCAGTCCACACCTTTCTGCCAGCCAGGTGAGACTGAATGAACTTCCAGCACCTTGGTGTTTTCTGCTGGAAACCATGCAGCCTCCATGCTGTGGGTGGTACATAATTAAACAGTGCTAGAAATTCCACCTCTCTTTTACTCTGTCCCGAGGACACCCATGTAAAAGAGGAACTAAAGCTCTTTGATTAAGTGCTAACTGAAATAATGGAAACATTTTTTTGAAGGGGACAGATGGAAAAAGCAGAGCTGGAAGGAAAGATAAATTTTATGGCATAAGTAGTTTTCCTTAGAGATTGGTTTCAAATGTGTAGACTGGATGACAGCTGTTACACATCGACTAAACAACAAAGTTACATTTGGAGTGTCCCTTAACAGCATATTGTTGAAAGTAATGAAGAAATAATTAGTTATACATTCAGAATTCTTCAGTGTTTGCAGTAAGGTCTACAGACATAAAAATTACAATGCAAGTTGGTCTTAATTTACAGTATTTTATTTCTTAATTTGAAAAGCGACCATGAATGAACAAGAATTTGCTTGCATACTAATATGAAATTCATCATTAAAGAAACTAATCTTTTAGCCATATTAGATTCATAAAGTGAGTTAAAAGACACAGAATTGCTCATCCTCATTTTATAAATAAAAAGGGATCAATGGAAGCCTGACAGTTTTAGGAGATGAAGGGATTGCAAAGTAACTGCACTGGGGTTTTAATTTTGTAACATATTTTAACTAGTCTGTTTAGGTGTGAATCATCCTAGTGTTTTAATATTTAAGATGTCTAAGTGCTTTGCTTAATTACCGACTTCATTGATCTTGGCCCTGTCTTTGTCGCTAAATGTGCATGCAAAAAGAGAGGAGTATATGTCATGTCTTCACTGCACAAATGTATGTGCAACAAGAGAGGAGTTTCCTCTTCTGACGGGCAGGATTCCTCAAAGTTTGCATGCTACTTTGAAGGTACAGAACTTGGAAGAAGTATTTTGAATGTGTCTTTTTCAATATCTTTTTGTTGTTGCAGGTGAGATTATTTCGGCTCTGGGTGATACTGGGCTTCTTAGAAAAACAATCGTAATATTCACTGCAGATCATGGAGAACTTGCTATGGAACACCGTCAGTTCTATAAAATGAGCATGTATGAAGGAAGTTCCCATGTTCCTCTTTTAGTTATGGGGCCAGGTGTAAAAGAACAGCAGCAAATACCAAATGTGGTATCTCTTGTGGATATCTATCCTACTATGCTTGGTGAGTTAAGTAATTTCAAGTGAAAATTTTTTTCCCAGTTATCATTATTATTCTTCATTTGTATTATAGTCAGAATTATGTCTACTTTGAGGCAATATCATAACTCAACAGGAGATAATTTATATGTGAAGCATATATATGGACTTAATAGAAAAAGTAAAAAATGGATGAAAAAACTAAATAAATGAACTGATGATCTTGCTTATTACTGTTACTGTTGTCCACATAATTAAACTGACTGATTATATATAGGATTATTTGTTACAAAAAAAGGGTGATATACCCCATTTTAGATACGAACAATCCTTGCTAGCCTTCATACTTAACAATTTACTATGGAAATTACAGTGTAGGTGCATCCAGAGATGAGATTAAACCTGAAAGGATGACAGGTTCATTATCTTAGCAAAGGAATGTCTTTCATGAAGGGTCATGTGGAAGAAATGTGATAAAGGCTTTGTATAGGAAATGTACAATTGATCTGGGCAAGCATAAAAAGATATGATAACGGATATCCATTCTTGCCTTACAGGACAGAGAGTCAAATAAAAATAACTAAAATAAAATTACTTAGATGGAAATCACTTTTAAGAATGAATTTTTTAACTCATGCAAGAGATGATTCTCATTGGAACTAAACATTGGTGAAGTTGCTGTTTGAGGCTTTCTCTGTGATCTTTTAGGCTGCCAATCAGAAAAATGTTCTTTTCAAGCCAATCTGGAAGGCTTGCTCTCTGAGAGGTGTCACATGTACACTGCAATTGGCTGAGAGAACATGGGACAGTAAATAAAACTGCAGTAAATGTCAGTGAAAAGTCGTCTTCTATGCTGTTTTAAGTTGATTTTCTAAACACTGAACAATAGTTATTTATCTGTCTGCATCCCCTCAAAACTTTTGAACCAGTTACCCAGTTAAAAATAGGATGTAAAATCTGAGTGGCTTTCTCTTCCAAATTTTGAGATCAAATTTTTATTTTTTATATATATACATACACACACATATATATATATATATGGGTATGTACTAGATATGGATCTCATGTAAGTTATGGTATCCTATGTAAAGAGTTAAAAATCTCTTCTTTTATTTCTTTGTCCCTTTTCGACAAATGACCTTATTGGTCAGATGATTTAACATCCTTCCATCTTTTCGTTCTGGGGTTTTTTTTGTTTTTTTTTTTTTTCTACCCAGAACTTTGTGTATAATCCTTTCCTTCTATTCTGGCAGTTCTCCTTTCCTGTAATCTGAATGTCAAAAAGGCATATATGTCAAGATGAATGTGAAAACTTGAAGAGCCAACTCTATCATGTCCTCAGTCTGCATGCTACTGCTGACTAGTGAGGAAACAGATTTCAAGTCTATTTTTGTGATAAATGTAATCTCTTTGCTTTGTGTTGTCTGAGGGCAATAATCTCTCTTAAGACACAACCCAAATGCTTTGCTCAAGACTTCCTCCTGTACTGACTTTCAGAATGAGTGCAAATGTTTTGATTGTGGGTTTGAGATGACAGAAGAGCCTATTTCCTTTCTTCATTTGTTGAAATGTAGTATGTATTTGTTCAAGTTTTTTGCCCATGCATGCCCAGGAGCTGCTGGGTTTACACATTACAGGTATTCCTAGTGCTTAGTCAGGTGCTGAGTGGACAGAGGATAAAAAGGAAGGTGTGTGCTGATGAAGAAAAGGGTCACCTATGAGCAATTTATATGCATAGACTATCACCACTCAGCACAGAACAGATTAAATACTCCCACAATGCTCTGTGAAATGGAAAGTTTTGAATTTTGAATTACTATAGGTGATGTTCAGTGGGATGATTAAAAATAGCAGCACTGTCTTACCTGGGTTTTAGAACATGGTGGAGTTTAGGTAACATGCTTGGGATTCTCAGCTCTGTTTTTCAGAATGTTTCTGACAAACCTTCGCAGCTTTTTAACCTGGTCTTTGGGAGCTAGAGAAACTCGCGGTGTAAGTGATGCTGAGGAGCTTATGGATATTGCCGCATCTTCAAGTGGCCATCTAGAAGGCTATGGAGTCATCTAGTGTTTTCCATGTGTGCAGTATGTTGATACCACCTCTGATACCATCTTAATCTCCAGTCCTGCTACAGAAGCAAGTGGCCCTACTCAAGTTTCTCCACCAGTTATAGGTGATAACCATAGTGGCCACCTTTTATAATGCATTTCAGTATGCACTGATAAAGAATGCTACAGATGAGCTTAGCACCATTATTGTGAAAGAAATGAATGGTTACGTCATGTTGGATGTGGAGCTTTTAGGGTCTTTTCATATTATGACATTCTTTTTCTCCTGCCTGTTGTACTCAGAGCAGAAGAGAAATGTTTGAAAGCATGATTAAGAAATAAAACAGTACCATCCATCAAAGGAGGCTATTGTGATTGCTGTTCGCAACCTTCTGGTAAAGATTGAGTTAGACATAGGTGATGCTGCATTTGATCAAGATGATGAGCAGCTTGCCTTGGGAAGTTCCTTAAGGTTTTTTTTTACTGTGCATTTTGGGCTAATAATTAGGAATGCACGTCTTATTATCTAAATAAAACTTACATTCAGACACCAGTAGCATTGTGTTAGGCTTTTTTAATCATGAAAACTGCAGTAGCATTTTGATTTTGTTTATCTTTCCTTAGATATAGCAAGAATTCCTGTCCCACAGAACCTCAGTGGATATTCTCTTATGCCACTGCTACGTGAAAAGGCTGAGAGCCAAGTGTCTCGGCCCTCGTGGGTGCTGAGTGAGTTTCATGGGTGCAATGTGAATTCTTCTGTGTATATGCTGAGAACTGGCAAATGGAAATACATTGCGTACTCGGATGGCTATTCAGTACTGCCCCAACTGTTTGGTATGCTACTTTTATGTCCTGACTGACTCATTAATTTACTTCAATGCAAATTGAATCTTAACTGACTTTTTGTTTGTTCCAGACCTTACTGCTGATCCAGATGAGCTTACAAATGTTGCCATAAAATTCCCAGTGATTGTACATTTCTTGGACAAAATGCTTCGCTCTATAGTAAACTATCCAAAGGTTTCTTCTTCTGTTCAGGAGTATAACAAACAACAGTTTATTATTTGGAAACAAAGTCTGGGTCACAATTACTCAAGTGTTATTGCAAACCTTAGGTGGCATCAAGACTGGTTAAAGGAACCAAAAAAATATGAGAATGCAATTGATGAG
The DNA here is from genome assembly GCA_013397565.1 of Ptilonorhynchus violaceus. NCBI lineage: Eukaryota > Metazoa > Chordata > Aves > Passeriformes > Ptilonorhynchidae > Ptilonorhynchus > Ptilonorhynchus violaceus. The sequence continues at coordinate 6,316 of VZRJ01011186.1, forward strand.
TGGCTTGGTAAGTAGATACAAACAACCTGGCTTTAATATGACTGAGGATATAAAAACATTATGTATTTGTAATATTATGCTGTATTTCAGGTGTTAGAATTATTGCCTTATATAACTATTGAAAGTAAAGATTCCTAATCAATTACTGTTTTTAGAAAGCCGAGAGTATTTTATATAACTAGCCAGCACAACAAAACTAGAGTTTTACATGTTATTGTTCTGTAACACTTAAGTGTACAAAGAAAGGGTAATACATAAATACTAATTGTGTGTATGGAATATTTAGCTGATTGCAAAAGTACAGATTATTAAGTATTAGAACTCAATAGGAATTGCCATTTATAAGGACAGTCTAAAGTGAGGATTATAAAATTTAGTGAAGTAAGCTACCAGTTATGGTGAAATTTGATGGATGTATTAGAAGTCCAGATCAAATACACATTCATCCACTTTAGAGAAGCTATAGCAGTTAAAATATAATCAAAACGTTAGTAACGAGTATTGGTCTGAAATAGATGTGCTTTATTCAAGTACTTAACTATGTCAGCATTCCTGTGTTACATGTGATTGACTCCCCATGTTTTCAAGATCTGCCTGCTAATCTCTTGCTTTTGGATCTGATGCTTACCGCTTCCTGCTGTTTAAAATTTTATGGTATGCATAGCTCCTAATTGAACATGTGTACAAGTAAAGAGGAATCTGATCTCTGGTGATTGTCAGAAATTTAAAAAAAAACCAAGAGAACAAAAGCCTCTTGCCAAACCTATGAGTAGAGCAGTTCTCTGAAAAGTGATAGTGTGATTTGCATAACATAAAATAAAACCTGCTTGAATACTTGCAGTTAGATTCCGCAAGTAAATGCTTTAATGCACATCAGTGAGTGGAGAACTGAAACCTAAAATGTGCCCAGAGGAGACACAATTGAAGCTTGCAGGAAGAGTTAACATGAAAATACTATTTCCCGTTTTTCCAGTGATCTGACCAAAAAAAAATTGTTTTGGAAGAAGGTAAGATTTAAGTAACTCTTCCACTTAAGGGAAGTGTAATTATAGCAGCACTTAGGTTTGCTTATTCTTGGTCACCATCATTGCTGCTATAGTACCAATTCAGAATGACATTATACTTCATACATGAATGCTTTCTGAAATCTGTTTTTCAGTAGTAGCAGTAAGCCAGTAAAAACAAACATAAAAATGAAACGTATTTGCTGATGGCTAAGCGCTCCACATGCTTTTCATAAGCAACTTACCACAATGGAGTTAAAAAGTCTTCAAACCATGTGGCACATGCCATTATAATTCTTATTAAAATGAGTTCAGGTAGGGATGAAATTACTTAAGCAAAATAAATGGACTGCATAATTAGAGAAAGTATTTATATGTATATCAAAGTTCATTCAAGAGAAAAAACAATAGATTTCATCACTTTCCAGAGGTCTAGACAGAATGCAGTACATTGTACAAAATATGGTAAAATAAAATTATGGTGAACTAGATGTGTTTTGTGTGTGCTTTTTTTAATGACTGAATGTTTAAAAAAATTACTAGAGAAAATTGTGTTTTATCAGTTCTGTGAACAGTGCTTTCTTTGAAGATAGGAACTTTTAAGATGCACTAATGTTAGGTTTATAAAAGTGCCATTTGTGATACTCTCTGAAATGAAAGAACAAATTGGAAGAACAAAGTTCCTGCAAAAACATCTTCTATCACAGACTGTCCAGAGAAGCCCAGTGCATGGGGGCAGGCTTCCTGCCAATCCAGGAAACCCCAGGAAAGCACCAGCTCACAGAGCAGAGCTACTATGTCAGGAGGTCATCATTGTTAGCAAGGTCGTCGTATGGTGTGTTGAGTCAACCAGTAGCAGATTGCGATCAGATGCTCAGTCAGTATTTCTGGGTTTGTACTTCTTTTATCTGGTCTTCTTAAAATGCTTATTTAAAAAGAAAGCATTGACTTTTTTGTTAAAAGCAAAAATTTGACTTTTGAAGTTACTTATTATTTGTGTGTAGACTTGTGTTCTGAAGAATGAGAGGGAGAGAAAGCAAAAGCCCCATACCACTTTTCTGCTTTTGTTTGCAATAAATAATATGCCTGTGTTTGCTTAGGACTGAGCTAATTTAAGTGTAAAACAGATAGATTTAACAATAGGATCATATTCAGTTACTCTGTGTCAGTTATGCTCATGCATCTGCATTATTATAATACTAATCAAGTGAGGTGTGCAACATGCAAGGTTGGCCAGCTAACAAAGGAAAAAATCTTTTGTTTCAAACATGCCAAATGAGTTATGAAGTATTAACACTGAAGAGAGACTGTGGAGTGAAAGGGAGAACGGAGCAGGCTGGAATGCCAGCAGGTTCAAACTTATTGATTAGATGTATTTATGGCCTCCTGAGATGTACCTGAGGCTACCCAGGCATTGACTTGGTCAGCTTCTGTACCTTTCTTATCTTCCAGTGCTTACAGAGACAGGAAAGGTACCAGTGTCATGATGAACAAAAATGGGAACTATTTTTGTAATTAGAAAGTCCTAGTGATCACTGGAGACTGTCACTGTGAATTTGCCAACAAATCAGGTGAAAATAATCATCTGCTACCTTTATTAGGATAACTAGTCTAGCTGGTAAAAAAAAAAAATCAGTGCGGAAATTCAGAGTTTGAATGCACCTGGGTAATGGCCTATCTGATCTACTTTAATGTGGAAATAGAGTCTAGATAAAATTGCTGTAAGTGAAGTTCAAAACTGGCTAAAATCAAACTCAGAAGCAGATTCCAAAAATCAAAAAGTGGGAAGGCTGATAAATAACATCAAGAATTTTAGGCAGTTCTGGTTTTTACTTCTTTTGTAAGTCTTTTACTTCTTTAGTAATTTGAATGCAGGAGAATTCTTTTTATCCTTTTTCTTATTATCAAGAAGAGAAGAAAAAGTATCCTGTTTCTTATTATCATGAGAAAATGCACCCAGGTAGAGCTATCAACACCTCTGAAGATAGGCTAAAATTCAAAGTAGTCTAGATTAGCTGGAAAAATTATCTGAAATCAATCAGATAAAATTCATCATGACCTAGTTAAAGGTTAAAATAAAATGGAAATGGAAAACTACTGAACTTGTGATGAACAAAGTGCTTAGGCTGGAGTTTTGCAGAAAAAAAACCTCCCATGCCTGGACATTTTACAGAAACAGAAGCAGAATATAAATCAACAGTGATATTGCTGGACTGGGGGTCATATGGCTGCTGCCTGCCTGGCATATGGGAGGAGGGACAATCCCAGGGCCCAGGCTGGCTTGTGAGAGACTGGAGGAGATTGCTGGCTCGAAACATTTTGTGGGTGTGTGTGGGAGAAGGGGCAAGTCAGGCCTTGCTCTGGTGAGGCAATGCCCTGCTCTGCATATGCCATCTCCTAGAGCCTGTATTCCAGCTCCCACAGTGGCTGCCAATCCCTGGCACACCACAGGCAGTGCTCCAGACCCTGACCCTGGAGCCCCTAAACCAGCCCCAGAGTGGCCAGATGACCAGAAGTCCCACTTGGGGGAAGGGCCCAGGAAAGCCAAAGGGTACTTAACCCAGGACACAAAGCCAGCATATATCTTGACCCTACTTTTCCTTGGATTTTATATGAGCTGAGATACTGCTGGAACCCAGGAGTGGTAGCTATATTCATCCTTTTTTATATCTTTTCTATCTTTCACTCTCTCTTCTAATTCTTGAAATTTTGAGTAACTTAACGTCAGATGGATTTGGAGTGTGCTAAGTTGAATGGACTAAATGCTTTGTAAAGTGTTGATTGAATGCTGCTCTAAACTTTTCCCAAAATTCTCTGATTTTCTGAAGTTGCCAGTAAAGTTTTTTGTTTTAACCGCTTGAGAATATCTTGTCCGTATTTCTCCCATGCGTGTAACTCAAAGTACATAAAAAAAACCTGTAAGCCCTTTTTAGAAGGCTCTTTGAGCCAGGTTTTGGGACTCTACACAGGTGAGGGAAACTGCAGTGGTGCCACGAGTGTGGATGGCTAATTTTGTCACCCATTTCTGTGGACTCTACACAGTATGGTGGAAGAATGTTTTTCCCCCAAGTGGTTTCTCAAGGATGGGTGAAGAGCATTGTTCATCACATGAAGTGCAGTACATCCCTGTGCACTGCAACCAAGAGAAAACCATGCAAGTGTGGAAATCTTTTCCTGAGGTCCTGATCTTCTGAAATGTTACTGTGGGCCTACCTAGAATGTACCACCCTGATATCAATCCTGATTATTAAACAAGTCTTATCAAAAGATTTGTTTTAGATAGTTGAGACATTTTATACTGGAAAAAAATTACTTTTGAGTTTGTACAATTAAATATTATTCACAGCTAAATATTCCTTTGACTAATTTGCTGTTGTCAGACCTTTTCTCAAAATACAAGGCTTATTCAATGCATCGTTTGTCATTTTATCCTGGAAAAGTCCTCACTCACCATTTTTCCAGCAAGCTTTGGTATTTATCAAATCAGAGCTGTGGGATGGAGCACAGTGGTTCCTAGTCTAATTTTTTCTAATGTGCAGCTGATGGTGACTAAGACAGCAATGGTTTGACCAAATTTGGATATCTAGCCCCTGATGTACTCGGGAACTGGTTAGGCCCAAGAATTGCTTGCAGAGCACTTATGATAGGACAGAATCCTGTTGCTGTCCCTCACCTTCCTTGGGCAGGCAAATCTGAAAACATACACTGAGCGGTCCAATACTCATTGCTACAAAGTAAAGCAAGCTGTGTTAAATTATAATAACCCAGACTTTCCCATGAGTCTCCAGCCTCTGCTGTCACCCTTTTTTTGCAAAACTATGGCAGTTTCCACTCTTTATTCTATCCCATCTTTTTCACACTCAGATCCTACTCCTTTCTAGTATATATAAAATATACGTATATAAAAAATATACAGAGGCATAAGTATCATTTCTGTAGTTACTGGCTTTCCTCCAAGATGTCGTTTGAGTTTATGTCGTCCATGACTATTGGCTCTCTCTGTCCTAAATGTCTTTCAGGTCAGAAGGGCTGGTATGCTGTCAGCTGGTTGCAAGCTGCATCAAGAGCTCAGGACTAGTGTATCTGGAGCAGTCCATACTCATTTTTTGTGTAGTTGAGGCATACAATGACAGTATCATTTAGCAACAAATATCATACCATTCAGCTCTACATACTAATGTCACAGAAAGATCAAGTCCTTTTGAGATGTATACATCGTGTTTCTCCATCATTCTGCATTACCCCCCAAGTGCACCCAGGCCTTTGAACAAAGCAGTCCCATGGATGAATTTGCCTTTGCTTGAGGCAGGACTAATCCAGACTGTCTTCCATAACATATTTCTCCTATGCACCACAGGGACTTTACCGCCTTCTGTAGTACGCAGAGGTTTTGCTTGGGCAGGGCCAGCTTGATGGGAAGAACAGCCTTCATTAATTGTAGATCTCAATGTTCAAGTCCAACAACCACTGGCTTTCAATGTAGTTTCTTAGAGTCCATTTTACCTTTTAATTTTCCAGGAGACTGTTGTACAACAGGGACTACCAAATGAATAACATGCCTTTTTGCTAAAGTGTCTATGAGGCTGTTTCAGAAATGAGTCCCATTGTCTTATTCAATTCTTTCAGGGTGCCATGTTGCCACATCGTTTGTTTTAAGGTTCAGGATAGTGTTCCAGGCAGTGACTTTTGTGAAGTCACCTTGCTTTTAATTCCTCTCTCTTACTGAAGGTGCAATGACTAGAAGTTTAAAATTAAAATAGGAAGCAATAAACCTCTCTATAAAACATCTTTAGTCTTACAGATGGAACTATTCTGAGGTCTTTAGGAATACTTTATACTAAAAATTCTACTGAGGTATTGAGCCATAAAAATCTGGTATTTTTACACAATTCCTTTGTAAATACTAAAACTATAGGGAGAACCTTACGGTTTTAGAGCAGCTTGTCACTGGAAACCTAGAGAAACTCTGAGAGTGAATTAAATTTAACAAATAACAGCATTTTTAAGATGGTTAAAGAATTTATTCTTTCACAACAAATGGCCATACTTGTCTTTAGAATTATAAATTTTTATTTCCATAATAATAATAAAAATTATCAGATAAGTGCTATATATCCCCTTTGCCATTGTCTGAACACCCTGAGCCATTTACAATAGAAATACCACCTGCTCGTGGTGCGGGGTGGGTGTCTGTGCGCCATGCTTATAGACAATTCATTGTAAACCAAGAAATTAATCTGTAAAATGCAAGATTTTTTGACAAATACTGCAGTAAAGATTAATCAGAGGCTGATATATGAAATACTTTTGTTATATTTCAATAAACTGTGAATAAAATATAGTTATGAAGACTAGTCACAATCATAAATCTTAAAATACCATGTCATAGATACATGAACTCACAGGAAAGTATGCTATAAAAATTATAGAAAGGAGCGTGTGTGCTTCAGGGAACATTAGATGATATGAAGAAAATCTAGGTAAATTCAGCCAAGTTGCCTATTCTATAATGAATTGCTGAGTAACTAATCACAAAGTAGTAAACTACTGGCAGCCTCTCCCAGTGGCATTCATCAAGTGGATACACCAATCTTTCTTATCACATTTCTGGTAGTGATTGGCCATGTTCTCCATAAATGTGTGTACATGGTTTGAAACAAAGGTTGTATTAGTTACACAGATACATACTGGGAAAGGATTTATGCTCCACACAAATGCATAGAAACATAATCTCTTAACCAGACTGTATCTGGAGTGCTACTTAAAAGCCTAGAAAAGATTTCTTTGCAAAAAAAGGTTTCAGAAATTCTGCTCTCACAATAACTATTAGCAAAAAATTTGGAGCTCTGCATGCTATCAAGTAACTAAACATATTAAGTAAATGGCTGTGATTTCATAGGAAAAACAACAGAGTAGGATTAATTTACTATTAGTAAATTAGTGAAAAGTTATCTAAATGAATAACTTTCATCGTCATATTCTAGCTCATCTTCCTCGTCATCCTCCAAAAGTCCGTATTTAAATTTGTGATAAATTGTGCCATCCTTGCCCATGTATACAATGTCATCTTCATCATCATCATCTTCATAATCTCTATCTCTGTATTCAATCACTTGATCTTCATCATAACTGGGATTCTTGTGGTAATTGCTCACATAGGAAGGAAAGGTTTTGGAGTGATTTGTCAGCTTCTCATACCCTCCTTGATTGACAGCCTGGGGTTTGGTTCGTGACTTTCTCCAGATGAATACAATGGCTCCAATGACAAGCAGAAGCAAAATGCAAGTGATAACAAAGAAAGTAGTTTTGCTTTTTTGCCTGGGGAGTAGCGTTTTCTGTAGCACACAGTCATCTACCACAGCAATTAAAAACAAAACAACAAAAAAAAAGATGAAATGAGCTTGTATTTTTATGTGTGTGAGTCTTAAAAAGTCTGGTACAGTGTTTAGGACTGTATATATATTATATTTTTAATATCAGTCAACTAAATACCTAACTTTTCCAGTACCACAACATTGTTTTTGTTGTTCTTATGCTGTAAGGATATCAATTCTTCCTTATTTGATTTGAAATAATGAGAAAGAAGCAAAAACGCTAGCAGGTACACGAATGCAATGATTCAGATGTCTGTTCATTGAAGTAAGCTAATTCATAAACCAGTCACTCTGTTTATGAAATGCTGGGCCATTTAACATAATTATTGTCAGTGCAAGAAGTTGCCATCTCCAGCACCAGACATAATGGCTTTCATTTGTGTAAAACCTTTCCTATTTTTGATGCAGCAGTAGAAACACACTGTTTACCAATAGCACATTTTTGCTCTAGTCCCTTTTTGAGTTTACATGTCAGCCTATTCAGCCATAAAACACTTCAGCACTATTACTGCTCTTCAGCATGATCCTACCTCGTGTTTCACTGCAGTCACAGCACTCTGGGGTTCCTGCTGGGTCAGTGTCACTGCAGCAGGGCAGGCAGCGGCTTTCTTCCAGGAAGAGCTGCATGCTAGCTGGACAGACTGTACAGTTCAGAGGACCAGGTCCCTTGCACTCCGTGCATGAGCTGTCACATCTCTCACACTTGGGTTTGTTCTCCTTCAAACACAGAACACAAGCAATGCACCTCTAATTTTGCATAATTTGGACCTGATCTGGTAGTTCTGTCCTGTCATTCGCCATCTGGGTCATCATCTCTAGGCATGAGTGTCAATGTCAAAATACTGTAGCAAATCTAAAAATTCATATTTTCTGCTTTCTCAGTGATCTGCTTGTAGGGAGAGGGTGTAAACTGTTGTAAGAACTTAGAGATCTCACCTAGTGATACAAGAAGTTAAAATTTATTCACACTTTTAAGCTCTCTGGGCCAGAAAGTGCTTTTATTTTTCTGGTCCCATGCTAGCAGATCTATGGGTTTTTGCAGTAATGAATATAAAGTGTCCTTCAAGGCTACCATTAAAAGTAACTGACTTGGAAGAAGCAATATGAAATATTCTGGGAAAAAGCTGAGAGTATGAATTTTCTTTCTACCCAGAGAAGGAGCAGAAGTAAGGAATAAAGGTGGTTGGACATTTTTTAGCAAAACAGATTTCTCTTAGATTGTGTTGCTTCTTTTTCTACAGAAACAGCTTAGATTCAAGCTCTCTTCTTAAAGTCCAGATTTCTGGGAACTTCTGTGTGCAAAGACTACCAGAGGTAACTGTAATAACACCTGCCTTGCAGAATGCTCTGAAGTCAGGTGTTTCATGGTTTCCAATGTTCGCGGTTACTGGCCATGGGACAAAGGACTGTGTTCACTGTGAAAATCTGGAAACTCCAATAAACTTTCACCAAATTTGCTGTTAGAAAAGCAAGGTTATTTTTCCTGCATGGACGAACCTGTGCAAGATGGGAGGATGATAGCTGTTCATAATTTCTTAGAGTCAAAGCTTTTGCAAAGACCAGACTTTTGTGGTCCCCAGCTCTAAGGCTATTTTCTCAGACTCAGTGCTATGAAGTAGCAATGCTAAGGAGATATTCCAAGACGGAGACTCTAGGGTTTGTAGCATCTCAGGCCAGCTGGCATTCCTTGCTCCTATATTCTTGAATAAATACCTTTAGAAGGCAGTTGATGTGGAAATCTGGAAGGTGCAGTGCACAGATCTATGGCACGGACCCAAAAATAAGTGTGGTCCTGCTCCACTAAATACATGGCTCTGTTAACTTCAGCCTGTCCTTCTACTAGAGATTTCTGCCAGCAAAGCTGTCAATCAAAAATGGAAAAGGATTTCTTACAGAAAAGGCATCAGAAATGCAGGAGGAAATCTCAGTTATACTGGAAGAAAGAAACACTGTATCATTAATAGAAGTGATTTGGTTCACATGGTTTTGTTATCATTGTTGACTGTAGAGTAAACCCAGAAAGAGAAACAAGGTTTCTCCTCCCAAGAGAACAAAATAGTAGGCGTACTTAAAGATAGGCACTGTTAAAAACTCAGAGAAGAGCAATGTGTTGTTTGTATTGCGTACAAAGAGACTACAAATAGGTACCTTTTGTCCTGGTGTCTCCTGGGCTTTGTATTCACCTACAAAACAGTCTGAGTTGCACATTCCATCTAATAAACTGTAGCTCCATACACAAGATGTGCAACTGAATGCTCCCTTCCCTAGAAGGGCAAATAAAACAACAATATTACAACAAGAAATGTCAGCTAACTTCCTTTAAAAATTATACTGACCACTACTATGAAGCAAAAGGGTGCTTGTGAACAGCAACAATCATTAGCGTGGAGTTCAGCATGAAGAGGTTGGTAATAGAAAAGGCTTGCACCTAGTCTTGCGGCTTAATATGCCAACACGATGCATTTCTTATGGGTTTTGATATTCATGAAAAGATGATTTTGGCAACAGTTGTACAGAGAACTCTGACACACTCAGAAAAATAAATTAGGTCAGAGCACTGATGTAAAATTTTGAAGAACCTTCGCCAAATGCTGTCCTTCACAAAATCCATACTTATTTGCCCTGTTAACTAACTCTTTTCAAACAACGAATTAAGAGATGTTTATGTTTGAATAGAAGAAGAAATTCTTTAGTTGTATAAGAAAAAAGCATTATTCATTGGGTGCAACTGGAGCACCAATCACCTTGTGTGTCAGAGACTCTTTTTAAAGACAGATGCTGCATGCAGTATTTCTATGAAACCCATAGAAGCCCAGTCTGAGGTGATGGGTTTGTTTTAAGTGTCAAGAAACCCAATCTGAGGTGATGGGTTTGTTTTAAGTGTCAAGATGCAGCTGTCCATTTTTCTGCATCTAGACATTTTCTGCCATTGTCTGAAAGGAAGAAAATTAAAATACAAGTAGCTGACATTAGCAGAAGTTAAACTGCTGAAATTAGCAACCTTCTATAGCACAGAGAACTTACCATACTAGTGTGCAATGCATGGTTTTTCTTACTGCTCTTGACAAAGAGACACCACACTCTTTGCTCATATATCAGTAATGCATATGCATTTCAGACTGGCTTGTATAATAGTATTTATGCCAAATGATGTGAAAAACAGAGGATGTGGTTGGTAAATTAAAATGTCTCTCTTTTTTGTCACAAATCTACGCAAAAATATTTCTGCTACTTTTTGTAATGTTGTTATATAATTACATTGTGAAAGTTCATGAATGTGGTTTCACTCTAAATGTTATTTCCACATATATTGTTAACGTTGCAATTAGCCATATGTGCCATCCACTATCCAAAACAAAGTTTGTGTGTTACAATATGGTGTTGTTTAAGCTGAAGCATGGCACCCATTAGGTATAATGCCATGTTGTTCAGGTTAAAAAGGACACCAATTGGGTCTAAGAGGATTAATGCTTCTTATTTCAGAATTGGTTTAATTAGGAAAACTAAGAAACTAAAAACATGAGTATGTCACAGAGCAAAACAGATGGTCTCTGAAAGTTAACTTTGAAAAATATTTAACTATATTAAAAGCAGCAAACATCACTGCACTTTTGATTTCTGTTCGCCTTTCAACCTAAAGACGTGCTTTACGGGTCTTTACTCTTCCCAAGGAATTAAGTTTCCTTGGCTTTCACAGAGTAGCAGAGAGTACGACGGCTCAGAGTGAGGTATTTTTCAGTTATTAGTAATAGTAGTGTGAAAAATGAGATCCAGTTGTGTAAGCAAGAGAGCCTTTTGTTTAGGAAGCTGATGAGCTTTTTTGTGAGAGGCCTGCCTGATGGAAAATTCATTACTGTTGTCCTTTTTTTTCCATTCACTGACTTGGCAACAAGACTCAGTCCCAGCCCTTCCTGTTAAGTGGCTGTCTTTCCATTTGTGGTCTGTGCTGGAAGCAGCTCTGGAGAAAGCTTGGCAGGAACTCATATCCTTGCTTTCATCTCAGTTATCAGTACAGTAGAAATAAAGGGTCAGCTTGGAGCAGTGAGTGCAACAAGTCACCAAGAGCCAGAAAAAGCCCAGCAGTCCCTGGAGAAGTCTGCATCACCCACCTGTCATGGACAGGTTTGTAGCACTGTATGTGGTATGTATCTTTGTGAAGTGTTTGCAAATCTTGGAGCCAAGATTCCAAGTGTTTTAATGACCCCTGTTTTGCTCAAAGAAGAACTTATGCTTTTACCTTCACAAGTTAGACAGGAAGGGTGGCATCTTTCACAGACGTTGTTGTCCTTGTTTTCATAGTAGTACTGAGGACAAGAGCTCACACATTCGTTCGTGGAGCGCAACAGGTAGAAGTACGTATTACAGAAAAGGCAGTCTGTGGGTTGAGGCCCCATACACTCCTTACAACTCTTGTGGCATCTCTCACATGATCCAGTGGAATTTTGTGCAAAATACCTGAAATAGATCAGATACACACGGATTTGCATAAAGGCTAGCAGTGACAGGAAAACTAACAACTTACTTAATCATTAGCTTTTTACCATTATTACATCAATTTATAAAAATTATACTAAAGTGAACACAGATATTTGTGATCTCAGTGAAAATAGAATAAGTTTCCTTTAATTCCCCTTGGGCATTGGAATTCAGCAATAGAGCAAGACTTTGTGTGGTGTTTAAAGCACGTATTTCTAAAATCTAGGCTGAATTGCAACACAAAGTATAGAAGTAGGCTGTGACTGCTGAAAAGCTGTCAGCAGAGAGGCCTTCTAACTCTCCCAGCATTTTCGTGATACTTCTCTCTTTCTCTCTTTTCCCAGGCAAAACTATTATAAACAATCCTAGGAGTTTTTGTAAATTAATTAAGCTTCGTGCAGCTGCGCTTTGCTATCATTTTTGCTTAGACAAATATTTTGGAATAGGTGTTGTTAGAATTGACCAATGAACTTGGTAGGTGACTAACCAAGGGTCCAATAGACTCTTGACATTTCTATAAACTTCAAGGAAGCTAAGGGATATAAGCCGCTCTGTAAAATAATAATAAACTCCGCATAGCTTTGTTTTCCCTGGACTCTGTGTCGTATTTCTTGGGACACTTGCGACA
>VZRJ01011191.1:0-20093 GCA_013397565.1 Ptilonorhynchus violaceus
CGAGGGTCCCATGCTCCCGCATTTCATTTACACCTTTTACAAGATATTTTTCTCTTAAGTGATGCTTAGCACCATAAGATCCCTGAAAATCTAAGGATTTGTGTTTAGAAAGCATTTAACTAATTTGGGGATTTTTAAAAATTTTAATGAAGAACTTTTAATTTTGCAAGTAATTTAAGGCCACATTATATCCAATTTTTATTCTTTTAAATACAGTAGAAAGGTTTTCTCACATTCTTCCACTCTGGTTTGTACTTTGCACCATTCAGTGAAACGTGCCACTAGCATAGAGACATGTAGGTAAGTTTAAAGGGTTTTTTTCTCCCTGAATCTTCACATTTAAATACCATTTCTCGACTCACTTATAAAAGAATCACAAGTTTTGAAAAGGTTTTTTGTTCCCAATATATTGTACAGGCAACTAAGTAAATTGCAGTAACATGACTATTTTCTTGGATTATTTTTTTAATAAAGCATTGGTTGCTTTGCCACTTACAGTAAGGTTTTTTTGAGAATGTCTCAGCCTGGATGTTTGCTTTGCATCACTTACCTTGACCCTCTAGTACCCAAAATGATCCTTGCTGAAGAGCCATAGGTCCTTGGTGTTAGAACTATCAAGCCAAAAATTTAGCTCAAGCATTACATGAGGACAAGAGCTTCCAAGAATATGAAAGTTATAAAACAAAGAGCTAAATCCAAGCTGACTTATACTTAATGTCTAATAGGGTAAAGCTTTTCATTAAAATATTCCTAAATTCTTACACCGTTTTAAATTCACCCACAATGAATCTCTCTGACCATACCAAAAAACCTGTTAATTTTGCAGCTTTGAAGTATATGAATTTTTATTTTCCTGAATATGAAGTCTTATTTTCCTGATTGCACATTTAAACCTTCCAGTTCCAGTGAGCATTCTTGAAAAACATTTACTATACACTCTTGAACTTAATACTATTTTTTCATAAGCTGCTTTTCCTTCCACCCTTGACACTTACCAAAAATATTTTAATGGCACCTCTTTTTTTTCATACTACAAATGCCTGGAAAAAGCACTACAACAGACCATATTTTTCTTCACAGAGTCCTGGTTTTCTTTTGATTTTTCACAATAGTTCTGTAAGCTGAGATAAGAAAAGGAGGTTCAGGGGGGACCATTTCGCTCTCTACAACTGCCTGACAGGAGGTTGGAGCCAAGTGGGGGTTGTCCCAGGCAACAAGCAACAGGATGTAGAGGAAACAGCCTCAAGTTGTGCCAGGGGATGTTTAGATTGGATATCAGGGACAATCTTTTCATGGCAAGGTTTGTAAAGCACTGGAACGGGCTTCTCAGGCCAGTGGTGGAGCAACCATTCCTTGAAGTGTTCAAAAAACATGTGGCTGTGACACTTGAGGAAATGGTTCAGTTGTGGCCTCGGCAGTGCGAAGGTGGGTTGATGATTGGACTTGATGATTCTAGAGGTCTTTTCCCATCTTACTAGTTCTGTGATTCTAAGATTAGGGCAGATGTAGGGTGATATTTAACTCTGGTTATATCCTCCCAGCTGCAGGAGGGAAAGCCCTTATTTTAATCCCTAGAATCCCTTGAGTACATACATGGACTTTCCTTAGAGTGCAGTTAATTAGCATTATTATTATGTTTGTATTATCTTACCACCAAGCAATCTCTTTGTGATAACCTCATGCAAAAACTTAGCAAACGGAGAACTTTCTTTTCCAAAAGTTTACAAGCTAAGCAAAAAGCAGCTCAAATCAAGCAAAGGAAGGTGGGAGACAATGGGTCAGTCTCGGTCAGAATTCTGCCAAGTCCTCCATAGGCAAGTCAGAACTCAAAAGACTATGGAGTTTTTCTCTTAACAAAATACGGTGGCTTGTACCCATAATGGTGAAGGTGCACATTCAGCTAAAAAGACCAGGTAAAATAAAACATAGGAGAACAAACTTCTCACAGAGAAATCCACCATGGCCAGATTCCCATCTGGGCTTTGCTGGGATGGAAGGACACGCCACAGCACACAAGCACTGAGCGCTGGCTCATCGCCGTGGTGAGCTGAAATCCTTCAGAGCACGGGAGCCTACGAGGAGACAGGACATGGCACAGTCCTGACAGGAGGAGCACACACACATCCTACCATGAACCAAACAGCAGTGAACCTTCAGCCAAAATCCAGTGGGATCAGATCGATGTGGCTGCAGATGTTTGGCAGCATCTAGTGACTACCTTCCTGCCAGGCGCTTCAGTGGGTTCTGGATTTATTTTTAGACTACCCAGGATGAAAGGCAGCAGCATTATAGTATATTTTTGCTCCAGTTTTCCCATTGCTCCCTCTTTCAAGCTGAATTAATTGTAGTTTAAGCTGACACCTTCCTCCTATAGGAGGCTTTTAGACTTTCAAAACTGTAAAATCACTGAAAGCAGGAGGTTGCAATGGCACAGATTAGAGATCTCTGGAGAGCTCTGGAGCAGGTAAAAGGTGTGAACACTGAAGGTGTGAAACAGATTTGGCAAAGCTTGAAGCTGTAATGAAGTTATGTCAGATGAAAAAAGTCATTCAAAAGAATCTTTTCTACTGCCCTAACTGCTGTAGTGAAAATTAAATAATAAATCATTTTCTGACAGGAAGCATTTTAAAAAACTGTTTTAGACCTGGACTCTGACAACCATCATGTGCTTTTTGCACACCTTTCACAACACAATTTAGTAGAATGACACTTCATATAAAAAACCAGAAAAATAAGGAGTTTCATGTGTGCTGGTTTCAATCCAGAAGAAGAGATCAGCATGGTTGCTAAGATTTTAAAATAGACTAGCTCATCTATTTCAGCTGAGTTAATCAGCTACAAAATCAGAAACACTTTGCATCACAACATTAGCTCTGTGCACTTGCTGGAAAACGAAACCTATGGATAGTTTGAAATGTACCCAGTTAAATACAGATAGCCTGACTAGTAACCAGGACACCAAAGCACTACCCAATGTGCAGCTATCATAACCGAGCACATTACAGATGCTCTTGTTTACATATAAGTACATTATTAATAAACTTGGCCTGCAGCTTCTGTACTGCATCATGGGACACTGAACAAAAGAGAGCACCAAACCTTGGCATGGTCATATGTCCCGTGCCAAAAGACTCATAAAGCGGGGTTTTTTCCTAATCTATTTCCAGACAGGTCACCAAGTTCTGAAGGAATTGAGGAAACAGCATCTGTAAGCAGAGGTGAATTGCTACAGTTTATTTTATCAGTGCTACGTTGATGATGCCCCTGACCAGCTTCCCTGATACTATGGCATGGAATAAAAGACTTCGAGAATCCAGGATCCCAAACCAGCTGTGGTAGCCAGCCATGCTGGGCAAGAACATTCAAGAGACTCATTCAAGAGACAACAGTATGTATGTTCAGTTAGATGGGCTAGATGCTGGCTTCATCTAAAGTTTTAACACACACATACACACACACACACACATTAAAAGTAAATGTGAAGTTCAGTGCAGAGCCCAGAGCCTGCAGCCAGCAAAGGGGGAAGAGAGACCTTTAAATGTCACTGGAGCAGAAAGTTGTTTCACAACCAGTCCTGCTAGAGAAAATGTGTTTAAATTTATATGGAGGGACAACTACTTCTACTCTGATAAGATGTAGCCTTCCTCTACTTAAAGGGAAACAAATAAGAGACTAAACCTGTCAAGATGCTTGAAGACTCAAAAAGTTGAGACTGGTTATAAAGTGAGGATAATCCATCAAGAGGAAAAGAGGTGATCATAAAGGCCAATGCCTTTATAACCTGTGTCCTGGGAATGACACTGAGCTGAACTGGGAGATGCAAAGAATCTCCTCTGATGCAGATTACCAATAGGAAAAGCAAACACATTCAGGGGTGCTTTTTAAAATTTTTTCATGTTCTAGGTGTTGATCTCAAATGCACGTATTTTCAGGCTATAAGAGTGGGATACTGCTTGGGCAGGATCAACATCTCAAGCCAACTGAAAAGAGCTTTTTGAACTGATCTTTATCTTAGTTAAAAAGGCATGTCCTCACCCTGCCCTAAGTGACCCTGTTTTTGCACAAAAATTCTCAGCAAGGATGGAGAGAAATTATAAGGAGGAGCATGAAGCCAAGTGAGGCACAACTGTGTGACTGCAGGAAGAAAAGCTGGCCAGGGAGCAGAATTTGTTGTGATTCCAAAAGGCACCAAGGTGGCTGAACCCACATCTGGAAGCAGTGACTGACCTGCAAGCACATCATAGATAGGTGCAGAGTTGGGTATTAAACCTTCATTTTATTCTTTTATTTAATCTCATGTTAAAAAAAAATAGTTCAATTAATGGGTAATTTAATTTTTACTTTTTTTTAAAGTTAAAGAGACTTTTAAGTCTTCTCTGAATGCCTAGGAGTAACATGTAAGTACACCTGCCTCAAAGATTTGACCTGTTAAAAAAACACAACAAATTATTCATTGGGCACCCTTGATCTTACATTCCTTGTCCTCAGCTACAACAGATTCAGGACATTTCACTTAATAAGAAGTTTTAATATGCTCCACTTAAAGTAGCAAACTCACTGGTTTTATTCTGCCATGAGTATGGAAACATTTGCATAAACATTATAAAACTGCCAGCAACATCAGCTCTTCTTGTATCTCAAACATTTAAAAAGTTTATGGGTTGTAGTTTTCTGCATATTAGAAGTAGAGTTAAAGATTTACTGCTATTATAGTCTGTGATATTGCCTAATAGTCCTCAGCCAGTTTGATACAGTAACTAATATCCATAAAATTTGAGTTACACTACAGGAAAAAAATTACACTCCACACATGGAGAGTAACAATTTTGAAAATAAGGCAGAAGTGCACGTAGAAGAAGCAGAAGAGGAAACCAGCAAATCACTTTGTTGCGAATAACAGGGACAAAAGGAACGATGAGATTACCTGACACACTCTTTGCATACAGTGCCTTAGAGCACCGTCAGAAAAAAATTGCAGTTTTTCAGAGTCTTAACAACCAGTAACATGGTGAAATAATCCAAAGTAGGAAACTCCCACAAAACAGGCATTCTGGGACAAACATGGAATCGTGCATTTGGCATGTGCTGTCACAGACTTACCCATCCATGTGAGTGTGCAACCACACACACACACATTTGCAGCCTTGGATACACGTGAATTGAGCAAAGGATTTGGGGAATACTCTTATTCCACGCCCTTCCTCTCTTTGACATACAGGCTACATTCATCCCTAAGGTCTGGTGGGTTTGCTCCATTCTAGTGACACAAAGCAATTGTAAAGCTTGCCCAGCTGCACAGCTAAATTGGATTTACTGCACCTCTGAATGTCCAGAGCATGGGAAAGCATCTGAAGTGCAAGACCAGTGAGCCTGGCCTTGTGCTTCCCATAAAAGCAGCATGTGCACCAGAGGTGATCTGCTTCCAGTGTATGTTCTGTTTCTGCCATCACTCTTCTCTCTCAGACTGTTTTCATTAAAATGCCTTTACATTCTCTGCACAATATTTTACTCATCACACAAGTGAAATCCTTTGGTTTAGCTTCATCTAGAAATCTTTTGGTTTATGACAAATAATATTTTTGAATGGATAAACAAATCCATGGCTGTGAGTACTCTGTGAAATGCCTTGGTGTACTAACTGGCAGCTCTTCAAATTATTACAAATATATTATGAGTCTGAGCAGAGTTATCTTGGGGGAAATTGCTTCTTCAATAAGAATCACACAGCAACTGCTAAAGCTGAGTGGTACTTGTGAACTTCAGTTCCTATATTTTACTTGAATTTCACTGTTTGCGATATTTTAGTCCAGCTGAAACCAGAAGAAAATAAAAGAGCTTCAGTATTTCGGAGGGGAATAGCCCAATATCCCATGCCATTTCCATGTGCATGTGCCCTGAAAGTGCAGCAGAGGATTCACACTCGTGCTGAGCGTTGCACAGCTCCAGCAGTAGAGCAGCATGCCTGGATCCTGCAGTGTCAGCACAGTGCCAAGAGACACACAGGGCTGAGAACTTCCCTGATGGCCCTGAAGCCCATATTGCTGTGGAAGCTGACAGGGCTGGAGCATGGACCAGGATGATAGTACTGATTTTGGGGCATGCCCCACCAGTAGTCTAAATGTTCGTGCAGCAGCATGAACACATTTTGCTGCTGTATTATTTCAAAGCCTTCTTTGATAGATTTTTCTCTTGAGGGCCTTTTAATAGATAGGTTTAGGGAATAGATAGTGAATTAAAACTTTCTCCTACTCCCTGTGACGATCAGCTGTGCTCAGTGAGAGCACTACACAAAATACAACATGCCAGCAAGAGAGAGTAGCTAAAGCTTTGAATGAGGGCTGCCATGTACTATCAGTCTTCTCTAGATACAAACATTTCTTGTTAAAGGTGTGAAGTATTTTCAGTAAAATCATGTTAATGCCTTTTTTTAGAGAATTAAACTACTACTTGTATTCATTTACTGAGGTGTAGCTGCCCAGCCCTGTTCAGTGTTTAGCTCCTATAAAATATTCACACAGTCAAGACTCCTCCGACTAAGAAATTAAACCACTTAAAATGTCATCAGCCTCTACTGCTTTATACTCAACACTAAAAATAAAGGTAAGAATTGACACTGAGATAATGTTTATCCACAGCAGCTCACAGGTGAAGATTGGAAAAATAACTCAAGAGGGACCAAGTCCTTATACTTTAATTGAGAGCTTCATGGTCAGTGTTGCGGTGCTCCAGCCTTGGTTGTCAAAAAGGCAGTTTGCCACAGAGTGACATTCCTCAGACGTCACTCACTTTACATTCCTCCTCCTCACAAAACCTTAAGCTTTGTAACAGGTTGGCTTGATTTGAAATCTCCTCTAACTATATTGTGATTTGTCAGTTTGAATTAGTCCCTCTGCTGAGATGTTTCATTGGTTTTCCCTCATGTATCCCTATTCTCGGATTGGCTAAGCTTTGTTATCCCTACCCCTTAAAGCCGCAGAAACAGAGCCAGCCGGGGTCTCTCTGTTGTTCCCCTTCAAGATGTGCCCTGTCCTCCCAGGACAGAGAATAAAACTTGGAATTAAAGCAACAGAGTTTCCACTCTTTCCTCCTTACTCTCGCTTGCTGCCTTGGAAACAGCTGCTGCCCAAAAGCAGCTGAGAGGTGTTTGTTGCGGACGGCTTTCAGACCAGAACACCAGCATCGAGCGGTCGTTACGGGTTTCGGACCCTTTCGCCGCGGTCAAGCCAATAGCCAGGCACTGGCAGCGCGGCAGTCAGGACAGAAGAGGATGTTCAGTGACAGTGTCAAAAATCCATTTGGCTGAAGAAATATAAAGGCAGCTGGGGAATAGAACAAGGTGAGCTGAATGGCAGAGTGATCTCCAAATCTGAAGGTCCTTGAAAATGTCCAAATAGCAAAGCACTCAACTCATTTTTATCTTTTGTTTAACAAGTTATTCACACATCTTCAAGTAGAGTGCACATTATAAGAAGAAAGAAGGGTGTCAAGGCTTAAGAGAATAATAGGAACTGGGCCTATCATGATAAATGGAGAATACTTGGAAAAATCTTGCTTTGCATTACAAGTCATTACGGAAATTTTGGGGAGTATTGCATCTTGTCTTCCATGTCAATCAGACATCTGCCTGGAAATGATAACTCAAGGAGTCACTTTCCATATACAGAAATGAGCTGTGTGTACAGCCTTGCATTAATAACCCCCTCCAGGGGAGGTTTAGATTAGATATTAGGAAAAATGTCTTCAGAAATTTGTGTAAGAAAGGGCTGTAGAGCATTGGAATAGGATACCAGGGTGGAAGCAGTGGTGGTGTCACCATCCCTGGAAGTGTTCAAAAAACATGTGGATGAGGCACGTGGGAAGGTAGTGTAGTGGTGAAAATGGTGGTGCTGATTGGTGGTTGGGCTCCATGACCTTAGAGGTGTTTTCCAACCTTACTGATTCTACCATTCTATGATATTGGCACTACG
Source organism: Ptilonorhynchus violaceus (assembly GCA_013397565.1). Lineage (NCBI taxonomy): Eukaryota > Metazoa > Chordata > Aves > Passeriformes > Ptilonorhynchidae > Ptilonorhynchus > Ptilonorhynchus violaceus. The sequence goes on from VZRJ01011191.1 coordinate 7,968, forward strand.
ACTAAGAATGCTCCCACCAGGTCAGAGGCTCACTGTTTCTCTCCCTGCCTCCTTCTCATCTAGAGAAGCAGGTTACTATTAATAATAGCACTGAAGAATCATTGAAATAATTTTGTTTATAACTTCATGATGCATTGTTTTAGCACAGTGGCAATATGCAGTATCTCATTTAATACTGTTAGACCTTAAAGTTTTACTTCAAGTTGGCTTTTAGCCATCTGACATACTGTGCTTCATAATATCTGTTTGTGTTCATTTAGCATCTTTCCATGTCTAGCCACCAAAAAACCTCTGAATAAATCGTCTTCCCAGCTCTGCTGCCCCTGCAAGCCAGAGAGCGCAGCTCCCTCCAGGTCAGGTCAGGTGGCTCCAAATCAGCATTTTGAAATAATGAGCTCTCTAATTAAAAAGGGTGTCTTGAAGTGATGGATATATGGTACAGCAGAAGTCAGCACTTGTACAGAAGAAAAAAGAGATTTGCTGCAATGAAAACCCTTACTTTTGGCTACTTTAGAAAAATGAAAAACAGTAAAGGCAAAGTAGAAAGAAGAGAGTCATTACTCTTCCAGATTTGTTTCAAGTGTGTATAATAACATAGCACATTTGGTTCAGGCCTGCCCTGGATTATTTACAGAGCATCCTCAGTAACTCCTGTTCCAGGCAGAATAAATATTTACACATAATATACACTGGCACACATGATTCTAGATATGTACCAGCCATATAAATACTAACTTAAAAGCAGGTTTCTATTACTTTATGGATCAAAATACAGTATTTTATGGAGGAAATAAGAGCCTCTGTCTTTCCTTTGGCACTCCGCAGTTGCATTCAGTAGGAACATGATAACTGACAGAGAATGCATTTAAATATCCAGGGACAGGCATTATTTTTGGAGACATTAAGTAGTTGGATTCATTGCAGATCAAGCTGAGCCAGGCATAGAACATAAGACTACACTCTCATCTATCCTTAACAGACTGAGGAATATCTTCAGGAATAAAAAGGGCTTGTAATAACATTCAGGCAGAAAGCATGTGTTTAGAATTAAGTGCTATCATACTCTACTGCCCATATCTGTAATGGGCTTTGTACCCTCCTGTTATCATGCACACTGAAGCATAAAGTGATCAAGCTAATTATTTTTCTTGCTTTACATCGTCCTATACTTTATATTGCTTTTTACAAGAATTGCTCAGAGATCATAATCACTACTCTGTGCACAATCACAGCGTCTGAAATCTTTCACAGTCTGTTCAATCATCTGAAGCTTTACTTCTGCCCAACAGCCTCGACTCATCATCAGTGATTTCCTAACATCCTTGCTGCAGTTCAAACATGTTGATCCCATCACCCTGAAGTCTTTTCTCAAAGATAAATAACTCCAGTATTGTAAATGTTTTATTAATATTTATGCACCCTCGTACCATATGCCATGTAAGCTTCCCTAAGTCAACAAGAGATGTATTGTATTCATAATCAGAAAGTGAAAATTCAAGTGTATTTTGAGAAAATTTCTTCCTGTAAGTTTGGGGTACATTGTAAATGGGAGGTACACTGCTACACCTTCAGTTCCAGTTCAAACCTATGGATCCGTCACCCTTCAGTCTACTCCCTATATCTGATTACACACTTAAAATTCACAGCTCGTACTTCCAAAAGCTTCAGTATATCCAGAAAGAATGTGCTCAAACTATCCCCTTTCTATTAATGGCATAATGACAAGCTAATCTCTGTTCTTTTTATCAGTGTGAATCTTACAAACATGAATTGTAACAAACACAAATCTCTGGAGATGAAAATTCTCACACAAGGTAATATAATCTTGAAATGTGTACAAAATACCAATATGTACATTTGGAAATCTCATCATATATGATAAGTGTCTGTAAGATATTGTGGTTAGGACATCACATCCTGTTGGTGCCACAACATACTTTTACATAATTAATTAAGTACAAGCACTGCTGTATTTCCACAGGCAGCTGGAACTTAGATTAGTGCCTCAATTAAAATACACGGTCTTTCACTTTAAAGATTTAGTAGAATTTATTTGCTCTAGTCTACAGCAGTGGGCACCACACAGCATTCATTCTCCTGTTAATGTTCTGCAGTAATTGGTGTGAACCCAAATAATTGCCAATTTGTTATCTTACAAGTGGATAAAGTTTATCAGTCCAATACTGCAAAATACTCCATACAGGAATAACAATGGCACTAATTGGGATATCTGATCCTCAAATAACACAGGAGTTTGGGGAAGTAATTTGACAGAAAATTCAGAAAGGAGAAAAGCAACCGTTTTAGAAGTCTGAGCAGTATTTCAGAGGTTAAAATTCAGTAATTTTATTCCAGTACTCTGTTCCTGATGACCTGTCCATATTTTCATGCTGTGAGGGCATGAAGAGTTCAAAACTCCATGAAGGATGAGATCAGGTTCCTGCAGGCACCCACTGCAGTTGGGCAAATCTGTGTTTGGTGTCTGGCCAGACCTGAGGACACATGAGCAGTTCCTGGACCTCACAGCTACCACCCACCAGCGCCTTTCCTCTGTGACCTGCACACAACCCTTTCTTTGCACAACCAGCCTGAAACACGTCCTGCTCCCAACCTACCATCAAAGGGCTGTTGAGATGCTATGCTATGATTAGGTTGCTCAGTCCTCACCCTGTTCATTACAAATTCAGGCAGCAGCACTGCTCTTTGAAGATTTATTCATTCACGACCACATGAATATCTGAATATCTGAATATTAAGAATATCTAAAATAAGAACAGTTCAAAACAAATCCTCCATGTTGACCCCAAACCAACACCAAAACCCTGCCCAGTGGGTTTCCGCATGCATTGGAAAATTGCTTTTCACAATAAGCATCACAAATTTTAGCAGATGGCTGTCTCTGACATTTGATTTGCTCTCTTTGTTTTGTTTTCTGTGAAAAAAGAAGCAGATTTTTTAAATTCTCATTTCATTCAAGCAGATCCCCTGTAGTCACCAAAGAGCTTCCACATCACAGCTACAGAATTGTATTATGTAGCTTTAAAAAAATGTGAGGCGAAAGGAAATTTGAGAATTGGGCAGGAACACAGATAAGTGTATTTTTCAGCATGCAAATGAAGGGACATGCAAAAAGCAGAAGAGTTCTAGTCCACCTAATGCTGTATGACTTCTTCACATTGATTTTGTAACATTTTGAGTTCTGCCAAAAAGCTGAATATTGTTTTTTATGTACTTTAGCTGATGATGGATTCCTTACTGAAACAGAGCACATACTCCTTTATATTCCTCTAAATCCTTTCCTAACACTTGCCATTTCCACAGCACACATACAACCGGTTTTTTGAGGACAAGTCACCAGCCCTGCTGATCTCCATCGGCAGCTCCAGCTTTCTTCACCCAACGTTTCCAGCATCGCTCTGTTCCTTCCACAAACAACAGCACCTTACCAAAGCCATCAAGACATTTTGAACCTTGCACTGTCCAACCAGTGGTGTCCAAACCCCATCCCAGGACTAGGGTAGAGCTTCAGGACAGCACACAAGGCTTCTGTTACACCCAGCACGTGCAACTGGATGGTGAGATTTGCTCAAGGAGGTAAATTCAACTTCATTATACCCAGCTGACTTTTCTGAAAGGTTCAGTGTTGATAAAGATGAAAAACTTGGGAGCTAATAGAGTCAGAATAATTTATACTCTTCCCTTTTTAACCTCAGTGCTGTATGGGCAGAAGTTCAGGAACCCAGATTTAGGAACAGTTCAAAAATAAAGAAATTACAGGTTCACAAGGGTCTTGTGAAACTAACATGCCTTTTACACTTTCCAAACAAATGAACAGAATTAGAGGATCCCATCTCATGATATGTTGGAAACCTGCCTCAGACAACTTGTTTTGGTACTTTAGGTGTCATCCACAACCAGACTACTGCATACAAGTGTCCTTTCCAAAATGCTGCACTAGCCACACTGGTCAGTGAAATTTGAGGCAAATTCTCTGATTCCCAGACACAAAAAAAAAAAGAAAAAAAGCACCAAGGTGAATTTATACAATCCCTGAAAAGCCAACTGCCATAGCAGATAACCAAAATGAAGGTAAATTAATTTTCCTCCTAGTTGTGCAGTCATGTGCTGGCCCAGGCCATCCTTTCCAGAGCTTCACTGGTTACAGTCTTCATCTGTATTTGTGTGTTCACACAAATGAACTCAATTACTTCAGGGAAGTAATTGCTTTTCCAGGCAATTAGATCACCATTTCCATCCAAATGTAACAATAAAAAAAAAATCAGTTAAGTTCCATTCCCTGTGTCACAACAGGGACAAACTCCTCAAGAAGAAAACTTCAGCTGTTAATGCCTAGGATGAATACTTCTGCTTTAATTAAATTAATATCAAATGTCACTAATTTTGGTGATGAATCATCTAATGTCCTACCTATTTCTTAATTACAAAAAGGTCACATAAGCTCATGTTAGTATAAATTTCCTCTTTTACCTCAAACCTAAACCCTAGATTTTGAGGAAGAGAAACACCTCTTTTCTGTTATTTTAACTTTCATTTCACCTTTGTATATGGGAGGTGATTTAGAACTGCAAATCACTAAAATTGCAACTGCCCCTGTTACATTTTTCTTCTCCTTGAAAGCTGATTTCAGCATTCTTTGATGACACAAAGGTATAACATTTTATTGACCAACAAAGAAACATCCTGAAATACATTTCCATCTCCCTTCTATTGATTTAAGTCAAGCCTGGCAATCGTTTCAAATCAGACATTTTACAGTTTGCCAGAACAGTCTGGAACACACAACAACAACAAAAAAAATTGTTTTATGCACAAGTGGATGCACAAAGGGCTCAAAAAACCCCAAAACAACATGCAGGGACCTTTATTCCAAACTCAATAAACAGGGTCTCATCCAAAAAGCATCAGTTCTCCACAGTTTGTCAAAGCACACAGACAAGGTAAATGATTGGGAAAAATACCTCAGAGTAGAAGATCTGAGGAGATCAATTCATTTGGAATATCAAATGAAAGGTTAAGTGGTGGCTTGATCCCAGCCTTTTGCCATCTCCAAAAAATTGACAACCCCTGAATCCAGCAGTCCAAAGCAAACCAGACGTAGGGTAGCTCAACAAACCAGATGCAAAAATAAAGGGCAGTTTTCAAGTAATAGGGTAACAACCAGCTGGAATTAGAGGTCATGGGCTGATGTGGTTTCTCTGCAGCTGGGATGGCATGGTTTTAAAAAAAAGAAATGCACTTTGTCAGTGGCTTTCAAACTTTTTCTATTTGTGGAGGCCTGAAAAACTTCGGAAGATGCAAACTTCCCAAAACCTTCCTATAAATACTTTAAGGCTGCTGACAAATGAAAGTATATCTACTCTTTTTTTGTGCTACCTTTCTTTGGTAACTAAATGTAACATTAGGACCTAAAAAGGGTGCACAGACCACTGGTCTTATTCACTGGCACTTAGTTCAGAGAAGCTTAGGTGACATAAGAGCCACCACTACCAGAGCACCAGTGGTCTCTTATCATCTCCCAGTTCTGTGGGAGATGCTAGAACAGGAGGAGGACACAAAAGTGTGTCTCCAGAGGTGATAAACACTTCAAAGGTCTTTTGGAGAGACCAGCAGCTGGAGAGGTGCAAAGAAGACAACGCAGCAGGAAATATCAGCAGAGGATAATGACTCCCTGTGGAAAGGGCCCCAAACTTGTCAAGTGGCAGTAACACCCACCAAGATGAGACACTTGCATATTTTCTCACTTATGGAAATGCTGTTCCCTGCTGGATTTGTACCCTATATAATCTACATCTCTCACTCCAGCTTTTACTGAATGGTAAAGAATACACCAGGGAAAGATCCTGCACTGAAATTTCTGTCATTCTTGTAAGTGAAGCCACAAAGAAAAATGTCTGGCATGTTAATCATTTCCAAAGCTTCATGATTGTTTTCCAGTGGAAGCTGATGATGGCTCTCCGAAGACATATATTCAGCAAAATTACCCTTTTATTGTTTCAATACATAAACTATAAGCCTGAACAGCCCCATACTCTAGGAAGTATTTTCCACACTATAGGTGAAAGTTTGTAACACACAAAAAGTGAAGTTTATACCATACAAAGCTCCAGGAATTACATAAGCACACACAAAGCTGCTTGTTAAAGGGCAAGACCTGCTGCCTCCTTTAGCATCTCCTGCCTGAAACTGCTCAGTCCGTACTAATGGGACAGGGCTTGGGTCAGCTCCACAGGCATCTCATGCTGCAAAGACCTGCTATTGAATACATGAAGATATTCATTATTTATATGAAGTCATTTTACTGTAACAATTGTGGTCATGTGGAAATCATTTCTACCTTTGAAAGCTTCATCAAAACTGTGTTAATTTCTCTAACAGACATAAGAGTCTTTGCTAGTTATACACAAAATGAAAGCAAGTATCTAAAAAATTTACTTTAGTACAGGAAAGTTTGCACAGAGTAGTAACAATAAATATATTATGTTCTTGTTCTTTTCTTTGCTGAATGACATAGCTTTAATTGCTTCTGACATCAATGTCAACATATGCCACCAAATTACTCAAAAAGTTCATTTTTAAGCTGTGCTGCAGTTCTTATTAAAACTAATACATGTGTAACACTTCTCTAACATTAACCAGCAGACTAAGGCACATTAAGCAGAAGGTGCATGACCAAGGTAGAGGGTACGAAAGGTATACATGGATCTGACAGTTTTTACTTTAGAGTTTTAAATGTGAGGGTTTTGTTAATGTAGAGGAGCAGCTCTTTTGAGAGATTTCTGCTGTTCTTGCCTTGCTGCCTTTGAGACATAAGGATTCTCAGTGTGATATTAAACAGTGAGGGATTGCTTGTTCAAGGTTAGACATGACCTCAGGAGTAAAGTCTGTCAAATGTACACTCTTATGCTTCTCCCACAACAGCATGGAATATTTCCTATGGTACCTCCATGTGGCTGTTTAAAAGCACAGGCCTGACTCAAGAACAGGTCTTATTTTCACTTTGCAGCCTGTGCCCGATTCTTGTGCAACAAGCATTTCAGCCGAGGTCTGCAAAGAGGCCACAGCAGTGATTGGATAGCCCCTCCAGGAGGGATGAGGTGTCAGGGCCCTGGAAGGGGTCAGTGGGCATCAGACCATATGCAGAAGAAGGACCACAGGCTGGTAGCACTCTTCCATGTTACTTGGGCACAGCTCCCAAAGGAGATTTTTCTCCTGGCTGGCAGCTGGATCCGAGCACAACACAAGGAGACTGCTCAGGGCCTGCCTACACCACCCCCTTGGGCATCAGGTTGTAGCAAGGGCTACAAAATACAGCTTCAAAGAGACATCACCCACAAGAGCAGTTCATGGCAGTGGCCCCCTGGTCTTTGCCTTGGCCTCTCACGCACCGATCACCCAAGGCTGAACGACTGCCAGTACAGGCAATCATTGTTAATAGTGCCTGCAGCGGCAGGGGTGCTGGTTCCATGGTGCCAGATGGTGCTTTGAAAATGGTGCTGACTCACAGAAGAAAGAGGCATAATGAGACACTAAACTACTAATAATTTAGCTTGACTCTAAATCCCAGGGTGCCGTTGTGTTCCAGTAAATATCCCATAACAACCATCCAGCAAAGAACCAGCCAGCATATAGCTGAGCAGCAGAAAAATGCAGCATGACTACCTAATGGTTTGTGCTTTTATATGAAAGGGATATTTTGCATAACAGATGTGGGGAGAAAGGAGGTAACATTACCAGGGATGAGGGAGGAATATTCACCCTTGCTTTGGGACAGCCTACAAGCACAGCAGGTCTGGGCTGGGTAGCGTATGGCATTTTGGTGGTGTTTTGCAGTATTTGTGTGATGCAGGTTTCTGGCTCTCTCCACTGCAGCCACGGAGATACCAACACAGATGCTCAAAGTGTGTTTGATTTTAGCCTCCAAACAAATCACCATGTGCTGGTGTATCCAAAAATACATTCATTTTTTTTAAAACCAGATTTCAATCCTCCGGGCATTTTCACGGGTTTAACTTTAAAGCACAACGTGGGATTTGCAACTGTTTTGCAAACAGACCTGCACAGAGCTAAAATACCTTTCTCGAGTCAGTCGTCTCTTGCAGTGCCCATTTAGTTCAAACACATTGGAAGCTTTACTCAGAAGTTTTGGCTGGATGACCTAGGTCACAACCTATGCTTATTTTTACTTTGTTGGTTTTTCTTATAGATATTTACTTTACATGAAAGTTTAAATAACACATCGAGCATTGTCAGGGTTAGGATTTTTCCAGTCTCTACAAGTCCCCTGGCTGGCTGCAGTGCCAGCTATGATCTTGTTTCTCTGAAGTCACAGGGAACCCAGTCCCACATTGCTATGACTCGCTGTGAAATACAGTTCAGTATCAGCAGCACATATGGCTTTTTTTCTCCCAGCAGCTTTCAAAATCCCAGGAATGACATTGTTTTCTATCTAAAATTGTGTCCAGTTTAAATGGGTGATTTATTACAATTGATGCAGAAGGCTTAAAGCAGATTTAAAAGACTATTAAGGGTCAGCACCAAGCCAAATGTACTAATTTTATGAAAACAATTATTCTGACATGCAAACAGAAGTTTGTGAACATATAGACTCAGGAAAATCATCTTCCACACACAACCAAGTACCGAATGATATTCCAAAACTGCCTTTTCAGTTTGAGAAAAATTAAACTATTTAGAACCAAATAGATTTCTGTTTAAATCTCAATTTCATTTTCCAATGGACTGGGAAAGCATCTTAATTGCTCACATTAACAATAAAGAGCAGAGCAGACATTTAGAGCAGAGAAGTACTCAGAGGGCAATTAGTAATTGTAATGATAGACTCAGTCTTGTAGAAAGCAAAGAGGGAACATTGCCCAAGGTTAGACACGAGATGCTTGATACAGCTGCCTCCTCCGCTGGGGTAGATCCAGGGAGGGCTCAAAGCCAGCTCCCTGGCTACTTCTGCATTGTAATGACTCAAAAGGAAAGCTGAGGGCAGGGAGAGGAGTCAAATTGGGCAAGAGTGGAATTTTTCAAGATCTCCACCAGAATTCCATGGAGGGAGAGGAATGGGACAACAGGCCTCAAGAAGAGGGCTGCTACAGAAATAATGTTCAATGAGGAGGATGTTTTATCAACCCAGAGCATCAACGAACAAATGAGTGGCTGAGATGACTCCAAGTACCTTGAAAAGTAATGAGGTCCCATCTGTAAAGTCCCCCACAAACACCCTAAGCCTAGAAACCATGACTCTGTTACACAAGAGCAGTCTCTTCTGCAAGGAAAGCAGGCAGCACTTGTGGGGATATTTGAGAATTGCCCTCACCGCTGTTTACCTGCTTCTTCAGTCAATTGGCATCTGTAACATCTGGACAGCAAGGAACACTCACAATGGTGACAAATGGCCTTCACCCAGAAGTCTCCCTGAAAAGGAAAAAGAATTCTATCTAGTTTTAAGTGAGCATATACTGACATCAAGTGGTAGAATACATCTTCCCTCCCTATTCTCTGTAGAGTTTCCCTTGGTTTGGAACAACAGTTCACAATTTGAGCCATCTCCTGATGGTAATGGCCATTTACCCAGTACTTTATCCACTGCTCCTCTGCTGAAGGCTTCAGCTTGCTCTGATCGGGGGGAAAAACACCCAACCAACCAACCAAAAAAATTAAAGGGTGCATTTCTGTACTTCTCAGGAGAAATGTGCTGATTCGCCTGACAGCTGTCTGTCATAAATCATAACCACAACCTCAGTAATGGATAATGTGCATTTTACTCACTTAGATAATAATGATTAGCTCTGATCCTTAGCTCAATGCATTAGTTAGACATGAGAGTGGCTAATCAATCTGACTCAAACTAGGGATATCAGATTTAGTAGCAGATCAAAGTGAAAGCTTCCAGGAAATTACAGCTTTTCCAACACATTTGAATTTACAGCATGGGTCCTGAATAGGGGCCATCCAAGAGGCTTTTAATTATGTGACAAAGCTATAAAACAAATCTCCAAAGCAACTGCTACAAATGCAGAGGAACAGTAATCTTTCACATGTAAACCAGAGCCAATAGGTCAGACTGTTTCACATTCTTCAGTTGTGTAAGGAATTCAGATCCCAGATTTATATTCAAAAATACAAGCTGTGTGTCTCTTCTGCAGGCACCAGCACAAATGTTCTGTGTGCCTGCTTGAATCCATGCAGACGGACATGTGGTACTCTGGATAGAGACCCACAGCACCTAGGCTGCCAGTTAGGATGCACATTCCTCACAAAAACAGCCTTGAATCCCAGCACCATTCACACCTTGGACCTTCATTACCAAGATCTGCATCCTGTATGAGAAAGGCACTTCCCTTCGGAAAAGAAAAATGGTCTAATAAGTAAGCAAGCAAGCAATCTGAAAATATGCTAGTTTAGGTATGAAAATCATTAATTTAGAACCCCAAACTCTCCAAGACAAGGAGGAGATGGTCAACTAAATTGGAAGGAAATGCATCATGCATAGAGGATGCATAAATGCATCCTCTCAATGTGTGTTGCACATCATGCATAGAGGATGCATAAATGCATCCTCTCAATGTGTGTTGCACTCTCTGGCATTTAGTCTGGTTTTTGGGTGCCTTTTGTCTCTAATCTTACATTAAAGCTGTAGATAAATATATGCTAACATGCCTCAGAGCTACACAAAAAATAAACTTACACAGAATCCACAGTGAAACAAATTAATCCCTGGCACTATGTCCCGTGTATAATGACAAAAGGGATGAATACAACCCAGGCACATAGAATTGCTGCAAAGGCAGATGCAGCTCCTTTTTGGAGCTCCCTATTCCCTGTTTTTCTTGCCATCTTCCAGCTGTGGGACTCCTGGTCAGGCTCCAACTGTTCAATTATTGCATTTTCTCCAGAGCTCCAATTCTCTCTCATTTCGTGGGTTTTCAAGGTGACACCCTGTTTACTGTAGGAGTTGTCTGGCCTTAAATCTCAGCTTTCACACCAAGTTCAGCCAGCAAATCCTTGTTCTTTGCTACCTGCATCAGCCACCTTTTCGAAGTTTCTTACTGCAAAAAAACCTGACATTGAGACTGTTTCAGAGGAAAGGGCTGCAAAAATCAGGATTAACCTTTGGAGCCATGTACACACAATGCATCATGAACCAATAGCTATGTGATTACACCAGACAGGTTCGTGCTCCAGGGACAAAATGCTTTCACACTGCAGCTACTACTCTGGCCCTCGATCCATGTGCCGCCTCTTTAATGATGAGCACTTCTCAAGATGCAATTGGTAATGCAAAGAATGGCTTAGTAATATGCAGAAAATCTTTTTCAGGAAAATAAAAATATTTTCTCATGTTCCCAATGCAATAGATGTCCTCCTTAATTGCACTTGAAATGCAAAAATATTTAGAGGTTTGCCTAATAATCAAAATAGAAAGTTGCACAATAAACAAAGTAAACGCTACCTTCATAGACTCCCAGAATGGTTTGGCTGGGAAAGCATCTTAAAGCTCACCTCATTCCTCCCCCTGCCATGGGCAGGGACACCTTCCACTACCCCAGGTTGCTCCAAGCCCTGTCCAACCTGGCCTTGAACACTTCCAGGGATCCAGGGGCAGCCACAGCTTCTCTGGGAAACCTGTGCCAGGGCCTCCCCACCCTCCCAGGGAGCAATTCCTTCCCAATATCCCATCTAACCCTGCTCTCTGGCAGTGGGAAGCCATTCCCCCTTGTCCTGCCCGCCCCAGGCCCTTGCCCAAAGTCCCTCTCCAGCTCTCTTGGAGCCCCTTTAGGCACTGGAAGGGGCTCTAAGGTCTCCCTGGAGCCCTTTCTTTTCCAGGTGAACACCCCCAGCTCTCTCAGCCTGGCTGCAGAGCAGAGGGGCTCCAGCCCTTGGAACATCTCCATGGTCTCCTCTGGCATTGCTCCAGGAGCTCCACATCCTTCTTGTGCTGAGGACCCCAGAGCTGGATGCAGAACTCCAGGTGGGGGTCTCACCAGGGCAGACCAGAGGGGGAGAATCACCTCCCTCTGCCTGCTGGTCACACCTTTTTTGATGCGGCCCAGGACACACTCGGTTTTTGGGCTCCAGCGCACACGGCCAGGGCAT
>VZRJ01011201.1:0-11882 GCA_013397565.1 Ptilonorhynchus violaceus
TATACATATACACATACACACATGTAAATATATATTTATACTCACTGCTCCAAGACAAGCACTTAATGATCTACTAACTCTTACAAATACATAATATGATGCTGGTATGGCTGGTAAAGTTTCTGTCTTTGCAAACACAGCCTTGCCACACACTGCAAATATATAAATATATATATGTGTGTGTTTTCAGCATATGGAAGTGCCTATGGATGTGCCACACTGAGGGGCTACTCAAACACACACAGACCAGGGGTTTTGGCCAGGAAAACCCTGCTCAGATAAAGGAATGGGTAAACTGATAATACATATTAATTTCTGACAGAAAAAGGTAAAATAAAGATTCCCCAGTCAGCAGCAGCAGGACAAAGGGAACTGCTGCACGTTTGGGAAGGCAGATGATACAGGACAGACCTAAAATGCTTCCCTTGAAGGGCAGACAAAAGGACAAGTGTTACTCCTCCTTCCACAACTTTCGGCAACACTGAGTAAATACCAACAGGTTCAAGCTGCTCCTCCTCTCCTCAAACCTGTGCAGATCCTGCCCCAAGAACACAGCAATTTAAGTCCAATCAAATGTCTCGTGCAAACACAGGCCCTTCAGCATTTCCCAGGCCAATACTTACCACAACCTTCCTTAGGAGTATTGATTTCCCAAGCCAATCCCTCCCTGATGGCACAGTGCTGACACCAGTTGTAGCTGATCTTGTTTCACCTCCCCTGCCATATGTGCAGCCCACCTACAATGTCTCCACCGAGTTCTCACTTTGATACACAAGTAATTTTTCCCTTTTCCAATACTTCTGTATTTATTTTCTCTATCACACCTACAAAGGTTGCAGAAGGGGTAAAATATGCATGTTTTTCTTTTGAACCTCACTGAAAAAAATCAAATGGATTTCTCTGCTTGCTTTGCTTATCTGCTTCTCACTAATAGGAAAAGCCCAAGTTCCATGTATCCATTATGTAAATCCTGGAAGGCTTTTATCTCTAGCACTAAAATTAGGAGGTAGCATCTTTAAAGAGACTTTAATACAACATCTTATCCATGCTGCATTAATATCATCTGCCTTATATCAGAATAACATGAAAATCTACTAGACCTTTAGCTTTGTTGGGAGGATTGATCTAATTTGATTAGGATGCAAAAAATGTCACAGGGAATGAATACCAAAGCCAGACCTGTACTACAGCCTCCAGATTACAACATGTACCACTATAAGAGATTTATTTGGAGACAACAATGAAAAAAAGCCTCCAGACTGTTGAAATTGAGGGGGAGAGGGAAGGGGAAGAGCAGGAGAAAAACAGCAACGCATTTGTTGTACCCGGTTTGTATCGATTTGAGCACCAGAAGCCACTCACAGCAACCCTCGTTACAGGAACACAAAGGATTTCAAAACAAAAATAGCACACTAACATTTCCAGTCCAAATGATCTGCTGTCATTAGTCAAGTCTACTTTCAAAAGCTTTATCAATCAACCTGCTGAGCCCCTGCCATTTGTTTTTCAGGATCAGTTACAGCAGCAAAGGCTCTGCCAGTGTTAAATGAAACTGCGAGTGCTGTGGCTGCTCAGCTCCACAAACTGCCCAGGCTCACTGCAATATTCACAATTTATACCCTGCAATCCAAATGCCGAGACTGAGAAAGCACCTACTCATGGAGGAACCGAACTGCAGCACAAAAAGGACAAACACAGGCCAAAAATGTTCACGGAGGATAAGAACAGGCTCTTACACCTTTTTCACGCTCTGCTGACACTTCCCTGTCTGACAAAAAGGCACCAAAAGCTTCGGAGGGGCTGAGAGCACTGAGTCTGCTGCTCCAAACACACAACAATCAGAACAAAAAGGGACTCCTCCAACACAAAGAGGTAATGGGCAATTTTATGCCAAGCTGCTTAAAAAATCCCTGATGAAGTTCATTAAAACCATTCTTAGCAAAGCTGTTCCTTCACAGAGCACAGGTCGGTATTTCTTTAGCCAAAGCAAAGAGCACACGGGCTCTGACAGCCAGGATTTGTCATCCCAGTAACAAATTACAACAGGGAAAGGAAATGGCTAAGAAAGGAGGCTTAAAACTGTGGAAAAAAACCCATTTCAGCCAGCCATGGCAAAGATCAACCTCCACAGATTGGTTCACTCCCTCTTTAAATCCTTTCTCTTCTCACCTTCACAAAGCCAAACATGCATCGATAAACAAATCCCAAAGCCTCTGCAAGTCTGGTTTCAACTGAGGACACACAGCCACAAAAATGTGTCAGAATGTGAGGAACATATGGCCACAAAACCCACCCAACTCCCCCTGCCCGGTCACCTCCAAACAGCCTTTTCACCCCAACCCCAGAATCAATCCATAACATCTACTTGAAGACAATTCCTCAAGGATGAGTCCCAAATGCTGTAATCAATTCACAGCAATATATGCTCTGCACACACCAGCTGATCCCCACCAGTGCCAACAGGTTTACACAGATCAGACTGAAAACATGGTCTTGAAGTAATGAAGACTTTGATTTCCTTGGTTCTTTAATTTAGGAGAACACAGGCTGTATCCTAAGCCTTTGCCACTCCTCCTCCTCTTTCCCTGTCTTTTTAATTTCTGCTGTATCTCAGTCTTCGCATTTCTATCTTTGCAGAAATATCTACCTCTTACATTTCCTTCAACTCCACTTACTGAAAATAATCTTAAAATTCCCAGATGGCATAATCACTAGGCAATGGTGGATAGAGGAGCCCAATTCTTCACATGGAATCCTGGAATATCCTGAGCTGGAAGTGACCCACAAGGATCACTGATCCAGCTGCTGGCCCTGCACAGACACCCAACAATCCCACCCTGTGCATCCCTGGGAGCGTGGTCCAAACGCTCCTGGAGCTCTGGCAGCCTTGGGGCCGGGACCATTCCTCGGGGAACCTGTTCAGTGCCCAGCACCCTGTGGGGGAAGAATCTTCCCTTAATCTCCATCCCAACACCCCCTGACACAGCTCCAGCTGTTTCCTGGGGTCCTATCCCTGCTCCCCACATCAGCAGCAGCTTCTGAGCTCCCAGCAACCACAAGCTGGTTCACGGTTGAATCTGAGAGGATGTCTTTGTTCCAGTGATGTGCTGGAAGATGGAACCTATCACTTTTCCCTCAACCACCCCTTGCCCCAATTAAATAATGAGAGGTGCTGCCTGAAACTCCTTAATTAGCAATTTGTTAATCAGCTTAAAAATGGAAAAGAACTTCTCCAGAAAACATGCAGCTAAAAAACAGGGCAAAAATTAGTGTTTTGAAGATCTGTAGATTTGAAAACAAGTCTGCAACTCAACCTGTTCTCTTATTTATTTGTCATGTTTCTGAAGAC
Organism: Ptilonorhynchus violaceus; assembly: GCA_013397565.1. Classification (NCBI taxonomy): domain Eukaryota; kingdom Metazoa; phylum Chordata; class Aves; order Passeriformes; family Ptilonorhynchidae; genus Ptilonorhynchus; species Ptilonorhynchus violaceus. The sequence goes on from VZRJ01011201.1 coordinate 3,350, forward strand.
CAAAATGTCAGAAACAAAGAGCCTTCTCCTAAATTAACAGCTCCTTCCATTGTTTCCAGGGAGAACAGAGCCCACCTATTTCCCTTATTTATAAAAGCTACCTCTCTGCTCAGTGCTGGGGAACAACTCTGCAGTCACGTGTGTGGAGAAACAATGAGGAGTGATGACCCCAGTGGGTGTGAAACCAAGTCCCAGTCAGAAAAGCTGCCAGCTCCATATTCCGTGAGGAACACGGGAATGTAAGGGACAGAGAAAAAAGAAAACATAGGAATGCAGATGGCAGTCAATGCAAACATGAGCAACTACAAAAAGACACACAGAAATGAGAGAGATCTGAGGATTTGTGAAAGACAAACCACGGGAGAGCTGCAGGGAAAAGGGAAGTGTAAGGAAAGACTGGGTGAAGAAAGGAAGGGAAAATAAAAGGTAAGTGTAAAACTAAAACACAGTTCACCCCTCACAGCCATTAGAGGTTCCACTTTTAAGGAATCAGCATGAAGAAGTTCACATTTTTTGGTCAGAAGTGTAAAGGATTTTGCAGCTGACTTAAGCCAACATTTAGTGCAGATGAAGAATTTTCTGATTCCCCTCTAAAACCTCAGAAAAGCCACCAGAACTCAAACTACTTTTAAGCTTTTGAGGTGTTTTTGTTGCACTCAAGTTGTAGTTTTCAGCATTTGCCAAAAAAGCTGCTTTTATCAACAACTATCACCCCCCACCCCTGACTGCCATTTCACTTCCCAGCCTTTTGGCTTACCCTACTCACCCAATAAATAACTTGTGGGCAAAACATTCCCAGGTTTGGGAGAGAGTCTGTCTTCTGTGGGTCACTCCCATTATCTGGCTTACTACTCCGACCCATTAAGTGGGGTCAGAGTAATGTGGTAGGCCAAAAACCCAAACCAAAATCCTAATTATTCACAAAATGACACTGCCAGGAGAGTATCCCGAGCTGGAGTGGGGAGAGAAGGAAACGACAGACAGATGTTTGTGGGAGGGACATGGACAGGAAGATGGGAAGCTAAATAGAATTAGGCTGATAAATGTGGTCTGCTGTCAACACACCTGGGCTAAAGGCTCGTGCTTGGAGAGCTGAGGGGGTGGGAGAGCACAGATTACAGGGATGTGGCTCAACAGTCACAGTTTGAGTTTAGTTTACCTAGCTTTCCTCTTAGGGATCATAAGCAAAACATTATTTTTTATTTTATTATTTAAGCAGTAATCAAACCCAGAAACATCCATTATTCATGTCTGACAAAACAATTTAAGTGAAATTGAGGTAATATGAACACAAGTGCCCAAATCCCTGTTTTCATAACCTACAGCATGTGACCTCTGTGGTAGACTTAAAGCAAGCAATAAATCCCAAATTTTAACTTTCATATACTTGTTGGCAATGCATCTTAAGACTTAAAATATTTAGTGTTTTCTTTCTGGAAGAGCACTGAATTAGAACAAGGATATCTTTAACACAGCTCTAAATACTTGTGCTATACATGCAAATGTTTGTCTTGGGCCTCTACAAATTTCATACCTACACAGTTAATTTAATAACATTGCAAAATTCAAAAGTAGAGTTTTTAATATATTGACAATCAACACAGCATTTACAAATGTTTATAAAATCAGTGTTTCATGTTTATTTACTTCCATATGCACATAAAATATTTTAAACTGCTTTAATATCCTCCATGCTAAAGAAGCTACAAGTGGTACAATCTCTGCTCAGAATCTCTAGGACCATCCACTGTCCTGGTATCACCTTTCCATGCAACTCCCTTTCTGCCAAAAGCTTTCTTTTGAAGTCTGGCAGGAGCTTCCAACTCCCAGTTAAATTCTATTTATTAGACTAATAAAAAACACACACATAAAACAGTCACACAATTTAGAGTCTTTCTGTCAGGCAGTTTCAGGCTCTGGCACAGCTCAAAACAATTAGAAGACCAGAAATCAGATTCTACCTTATTTTTGAAGTGCACTTCAATGGGCATAATGAAGCCAGCGTAGCCAGACTCCTCCACCTTGTAGGGGGGCTCCTTGCACACTGAAAAAGAACAAATAAATGTGAACTTGGAATACAGCACGACTTCATCTGAGCCAAAAAAGAGCTGCAAGAAGAGAAACGGGCCTCTGAGAACTCGGGACACAGTGAGAACACTGACCTTTGTGGAAAAAACCACACAGAATAAGATGGTGGCCACAGGCTTAGTTAAGAACATGAAATCTGTTCTTAGCTCCTCCCATGGAACGGAAACATAAAACACTCCAAGCCCGGGTCTGGGGAGATTCTTCCCCTCCTCTGCAGTGAGATACAATTACATTTCTGGGCAGCTCCACAACAATGCAAACTGCCAGTTCCAAGTGTCTGGCAAGGAAAGGCCAAGACCCAGAAGGTGGAACAGCACAGAAAGGTAACATTTACTTTGATGCCCATATTTATGAATCAAAACACTACCACACACGAGCAGATGATTATTTTTTCCTTGAAACACTCCCATGCAATCCTCAATCCTCATAATTAGGTAACGGCCACGCTGCTTCCCCCAAAGGTGAACAAACCTGAAGGGCAGGTGAGCACTGCTATTTATTTCACACACAAGGAAACACAAGGAGGAAGGTGAACCAGTTTGCTGCTAAGGTCAGAGCTGCTTACTGCAGAAACAGCAATTAGAAAAGTTAATTGCTTCTCAGAAATTAATCTGCATGTTTCCTGCCTCAGATCCCCCTGTCCCGCTACCTGGTGGGGCTTCATGCCCCTGAAATCCTTCCTATTATCCATTTCAGGATATCCAGCTTGAAGGATTCCAGGATCATTTATTTGGCCACGACGTAGCAACGCACAACAGCTGCCAGGAGAAACATGAGATCCACACATATTCTCCCTCTCAGGAACCGGATGCACTTGCATATAATTTATGCACTACAATATATGTAAATAAAGTCAATTAAGTAATTAGAGGAATTCAGTGCAAATCTTTTGAGTTTCTCTTAAGAATTCCAAGTAATTAATATGATTAGGAAACAGCACATCAAACCTAAAAGCACACAAATTATTTTCCTTTAATGTAGATGTATTATCCCCACCCAGCTCTAAGCACTTCTACCATCATTAAGGTGCTGGAAAGCAGCACTCAGAATTCAACTGTGAAAAAAGGGTAACTAAAAATAATAAAAGCCTCTAGACTTGCTTTAACTTGAATTTCATATAAGAACCCTGTCATTTAGAGGGAAAAATCCCAAACCAAAGAGCAGTGCCAATATGGCAGCAGGAATCTTAAGCCTCTCTGCCAAGCAGCCTTTGTTCCTCTGCCACTCTATTCTGACAAATTCCAATGACTCCAAGAGCAATCTGCCAGCAGCACGAGCCCACCTTCAGCACCAGGATCTGCTCCAAGGAGGAGGGGACCATCTGAAGAAACCCCTCAAACCAACCCAGGAATAGGCTTTTGCCACAGTGTTTATGTACAACCCAGACACACCTTGAGCAAAGGCACGCCAGCATTAGGAACAAGATCAAGGAAGCATGGAAAACCCAGGGACTGGGAAAAAAACCTTCTGTAAAGGTAGATGGTACAGCAACCAACTGAGCAAAGGCCATGGTTTTACACTGCCAGAGGGCAGGGATAGGTGGGATATTGGGAAAGAATTCCTCCCTGTGAGGGTGGGGAGGCCCTGGCACAGGTTGCCCAGAGCAGCTGTGGCTGCTCCTGGATCCCTGGAAGTGTCCAAGGCCAGGTTGGACGCGGCTTGGAGCAACCTGGGATAGTGGAAGGTGTCCCTGCCCATGGCAGGGGGTGGCACTGGATGATATTTAAGGTCTCTTCCCGCACAAACCATTCCAGGATTCTATGTACTATCCCAACACAGTTGTTTGTAATGCATTAATTACACCAGATGCCAAGAACTGTAACCCAGCAGATTGCATTTTTAGTCTATAAATCAGCTTTCAGCTCAGTACTGCACTTGCTTATCGTACATCAGTTTTACCAGATCGGTTTGAAGGAGACATTATTAACACACAGACTAAATTCACATCCTTGTGAGCTGAGCACCTTTGGGTTACATTCCACTGGGGACTCTCACAAATAACCAACGTCATAGGTTGTCCTAAGACATCCTGAGTGTCCTCCTTCCAAAGCAAAATTTCCAAGAATGCACATTACAAAGTAATTTACAACAATACTCATGAGCAGCTTGTATCTCTTAAAACAGTAATGCTGCAGCTTCAGTTACACAATCTTACAGATATAACTGTATTGCCCCTGAAAAGGGTAATTCCTGCTCCTCCACCTCAAACTCCTGAGCTCCTGCTGCCCTGTGCCAAGAATAAGGTTCATTTTGCCACAGAAAAATTTGCTTTTTTGTCAGAAAACAAAGCCAGAAAATAACGCTATAACGTGTACTCTCCCCAGTTACACTGACTGCACAGGGCTTGCAGCTGGAATGTACAGCCAGTGGCAAAGAGACCACCACCCCTTGGCATCATTGATTTCTGCTGGGTTAATGTCACCTGAACTGGCACCTGGGACTAGAAATTGCAAGAATCTGTAAAACTCTGCATAACCCAGCACACATCCGAGCCCAGTATTAGAGCATCTCCCATGTGCTTCCAGCTTTTGCTGGTGAATTCCAACAAATCAAACCTCTTTCCCTTTCTGTAACATGAATTATCTTCTGCTGTCACTTGTGCCTCGAGAACCTGCACACACTAATGCTTAAATAAGAGGAGAAAGCAGCTCACCTCCTGCCCTTTCAGCAGAAGAAAGGTCCCATTCTGCCTGACCTTCCTCAAACACAGTGCGGAAAGGTTAAAGCAGGAGTGCACACAATGAACATTTCGCTCCTCTTTAAGGAGATATTTCACAGAAAAGCGACAGTTCAAGACAACCTTGACTTGCAAAACGCTCTTTCATCGAGATAACGCATCCCCAACCCCCTCTCACCTCGCTTGGGTTTGGGGAAGCTCTCGTGCAGCCGGAAGACCACGCGCTCCACGAAGTGCTGGATGTCGCACTGCTCCGGGCCGCGCACGAACACCATCCAGTCATGGGTGAAGCCCTCCGTGGTCGGCTTCTTCCGCAGTTGGGCTCGGTGCCCCAGCTCCAGCTTGACTTGCACCGTGCACTGCGTGGGGACACGAGGAGGGCCGTGAGAAAAGAGGACACAGAGCTCTGTTGAAAGGCACTGGATCCACCAGGAGAACGCAGCAGCCCCCGTGGAGGGATCAGCCTCGTATTGAAAACCGGTGTTATCGACAGAAAAGGTGTCGGAGAAATAGCTCCCACCACCATTTCATACCGATTTTCTTCCTAATATTAACATTGCAGGGAAAGCAGCTTCAGAAGAGGGATCGGTTTCTCTGCCTCACTTATCAGTTAAATTGTCAGCAAAGTCCTAATTGAGGAATCTTTATTTCTAGAAAGTGTCAGAGACAGAACTTGATGTTCACAGCTTACAGAACTCACAGCACTGACAGAAAACTCATCTTGAAACAGGAAAAATCAGACCACGAATTTGTGGTTTATGTTATTCTCTAGAATATATCACTCACCATAAGAAAATTATGCTTCCTGTATTGTTCTAAATATATTTTATTATCACACCCTCAAAGACCAAGTTAATATATCTTCCTGCACAATGTCCAGCACTGAACTGACCTAATTCTGATTTGCACTCCTGAATCCTACTCTGATCACTGAGTAACACAGAAGGTGTATTCAACTCGCTCAAAGCACAGAAATCCCATTAAATGTCTTAAAAACCAGATGAAATTAATGGTGAAAATCCACACATTATTGCAGACTTCCCAGCCAGGAGAGAGGAAATGAATTAAACAGATGTAACAGAGAAAAAGCAAATGGGATTCAGACACAAGATAAATCAAAGAAATCTTAGGGCCACGTTTGCAGAGACAGGGAATAACACTCAAGGTATCCGACTTTTGTGCATATTTGTTACAAAAACCAGGGCAGCAGCAGTGATTCCAAACTAAACCTATCAAAATCCAGCTTCAGCACCAGGAGCCTCATAGAAAAAGGGGCAGTTTTTAATCCCTACCCTGTTCTCCACTTCAGGCTTGGAAATAAGTGTCTTGTTCTTCTTAGCAAGTCTCAATTACCATTGGGAGAGGCAACATTATTTGTCATTACCTATATTACATGTTGACCTGGAGCCAAACCAAGGGCATGTTAAACAATGAGCATGGAAAGAGAAAGCTTCCCGAGCTCTAGACAAATGTTTAGGGAAAGCATCATCCTTATTTTCCCCCCTGACAAACTGCAACAAGGAGTGTGATCAAAATTAATGCTCAAAAAATATTCTGCATCTCCAACCTGACATTTTTTTTTTTCAGAGCGTGGTGAATACTTGCTGAAAAAGCACAAGTGACTCCATCTCAGCCTGCTTGTCTTTGTAAGAAGCTCTCACAGGAGGTCTGCAGAGCACCAGGCATCAAAGCCTGACCTCCCAAATTGCAGTCCAGTTCCAATTTCAACCATAAGCCTTAACACGCTCTTTGAGGCACTTTAAATCTTTACAGCAAAATACCCTCAGCCATCCAACGCATCAATTCTAAGGCCGGGGGACAAACTCATCTAATTAATTCCTTCACTGGTATTGCTACAGCATTTCTTTGGGATACCTTCCTTTGCAAGTCCCATTTTTCCCTGTTCTTAAGGCTTATCTGCACGGGCTCCATCTCGCTCCTGCGCTAAGAAGGAAGGCCCAGGGCCGGCTGCTCTTTCATGTCGCATTAAGGGCTGAGAAGAAAGGCAAGGTGTGCTTCACTCCCAGCACAGCAATCCCTCCGACGAGGCTGGGAAAGCATTATGTGGAGACAGCCTGCCGAAATCCTAAGCTCGCATTGGAGTGTGCCTGCAGGCCTGCTTTATCTGGGATGCTTCCCACAGTGTTCACATCCCCTGAGCCAGTCTGTGCCGCAGCCTCACGTTATCGATTCCATAATTACCCTTTAAATCCTGCTACTGTTGCCAGTTACTACCCCTCTCCTGAGAAGTGCAAATGACTGTCAGGCTACAAAATCTGCCTTTCCGAGTTGAAACGGCTGAGAAATTGGAGCTGAGAACCAGATGGGGCTGTGTGGAAGAGACCGAAATTAAACATAAAAGAGAACTGTTTAACTGTGAGTGAAAGTTGTACTTGCTGCACTCCTCACACCCCGCTCCAATTAACAATCGCTGTGAATTAAGCCAGAAGTTGAAACACATTTGAAAATAAGATCTCCCAACATAACCGGCATCCAAAGTTGCTCCGTTGAAAATGGAGGGTTTTCTCCTTTTTTTCCAAGCGTGTCTCTCAACAAAGGGAAATCAGGATCCTATTCAAACAATTTGTAATAATACAAAGGAGCCTGCTTTCAACTTCTCAATAAACATTCTGAAGGCTGCTCTGGTTTTTGTTTGATGTGCTAATTGCCTGAAAGCCATCAGCAGCTCCCATTCCCGCTCCTCCGGGTGATTATCCGGGATAGCGGGGCTGTTCCCGAACCTCGGCCCGGGAGGTACCTGTTACCCGCTCCCCGCACACAAAAGGCTCCCCCCATCCTCATCACCTCAGCTAAACTTCCCGCATCCATCCTGGAGCCCCCGGGCCGGCAGTGACTCTGCCGGTGGCATTAACCCTTCCCGGTGGCATTAACCCTTCCCGGCGCGGCTCGCGGGGGGGTCGCAGGGCCGGCACCTCCCTCCCCGGCAATAATCCCGGGCAGGAATTTGCGGGAATTGCTGCTCGCACCCCCCGCCGCGGGCGAGGCTGCAGCGGCCGCCCATGGAGGGGAGAGGACGGAGACCCCCCCCCCCCAAAAGGGTGTGGGGAGGAGTCCCCCCGAAATGGGACTGGGGAGGAGGTGTGCCCCCAAATAGGGGGTGGGAAGGAGGTGTGACCCCAAATGAGGGGTGTGATGTACCCCCCCAAATGGGATTAGGGAGATGTGCCCCCCGCAAGGGATATGGGGAAGAGGTGTGACCCTCAAATGGGGGGTGCGGGTGAGGTATGCCCCCCCCAAAGGGGTGTGAGGAGGACCTCGGATAGGATTGGGGAGCAGATCTGCCCCGGCAAAAGGTGAGGGAAAGAGGAGGTGTGCTCCCCAAACGGGATCGAGGATATGTATCCTCCAAAAGGGGAGCGGGGAGAAGGTGTGCCTCCCCATTGGGGGGTAGGGAGGAGGTGTGACCTCCCACATTGGATTCAGGATCTACCACCCCCAAAAGGACAAGAAGAGGCGACTTGCCCCCCCAAAAGGGGGGTGTGGGGAGGAGGTGTGCCTCCGCAAAGGGGTGCGAGGGGGACGTGTGCCTCTCAAGTAGGATTGGGGAGGAGATGTGCCTCCGCAACAGGGTGTGGGAAGGAGGAGGTGTGCCCCCCAAATGGGTCTGAAGAGGAAATGTACCCCACAAAAGGCATTGGGGAGGAGGTGTGCCCCCCCCAAAGGGGCTGTGAGGAGGAGGTATCCCCTTTAAAGGGTGTGGGGAAGACGTATGCCCCCCAAATGGGGGGTATAGAGGAGATATGCCCC
>VZRJ01011201.1:12648-46138 GCA_013397565.1 Ptilonorhynchus violaceus
CGCCTTGTTCCCGCAGCCTCGCTCCTTCCTTTTCTCTCCGTCTCTCCCCCCTCAGTTTCCCCCGTCTCATTTTTCCCCTGGCTGTCCTTCATTTTCTCTCAGTGCTCCCCTTTTCCCTCTCCCTATCTCTCGTTTCTCCTCAGTTTCTCTCATTTTCTTTCCTTCTCCCCCGTTTCCCCTTACTCCTTCATTCTCTCTTGTTCTCCCTCATTTTTCCTTTGCTCTCCCTCGTCTCAACTGCCCTCAGTCTCCCTCGTTTTCTTGCCATTTCTTTCCTTTTCCCCTCAGTCTCCCTCATTTTTCCTTTGCTCTCCCTCGTCTCAACTGCCCTCAGTCTCCCTCGTTTTCTTGCCATTTCTTTCCTTTTCCCCTCAGTCTCCCTCATTTCTCCCATCAATCTCCCACATTTTCTCTCAGTTTCCATTTTCCCCTTGGTCTCCCTCCTTTTTCTTTCTGTTTTTCTCCTTTTCCCCTCATTTTTGCTCCTTTTCCCTTTGGTTTCCCTGATTTTCTTTCACTTTCTCTCATTTTCCCCCTCATTTTCTCTCCTTTTCCCCTCAGTCTCCCTCATTTTTCCTCTCAGTTTCTATTTTCCCTTCAGTCTGCCATGTTTTCTCTCATTTTCCCCCTCAGTCTTATTTTCTTTCAGCTTCTCTCGTTTCCCCCCGTTTCTCTCCTTTCCCCTCAATCTCTCTCTTTTTCCCCTCACTTTATTTCCTTTTCCCGTTCAATCTCCCACATTGCCTCTAAGTTTCCATTTTCCCTTTGGTCTCCTACATTTTTCCCCTAAATCTCCCTCATTTCCCTCCATTTATCTCCTTTTCCCTTTGGTCTTCCTCATTTTTTCTGCTCAGTCTCCCTCATTTTCTTTATAATTTTCTCCTTTCCCCCTCAGTCTCACACATTTCCATTTTCCCCTCGGCCACCCTTGTTCCCCTCATTTCCCCTCATTCTCCCTCATTTTGCCCCTCAGTTTCTCTCCTTTTTCCCCCTCAGTCTCCCTCATTTTCCCCTCATTCTCCCCCTCACTCTCCCACGTTTCCTCTTGTTCCCATTTCCCCTTCGCTTCCCTCATTTCTCCCCTTTGTCCCTCAGTTCCCCTCATTCCCCTGCAATTCCCTTCCCCTTCCCGCCTTCCTTCCCGTCTCCCCCCGCTTTCCCCCTCCATCATTCTCCCTCCCGGGGAGAGTTTTACCCCTTTTTTTAGACTTTGAAGTGACAAGTTATTGCGCTCGATTTTGCCAGCCCTAAATGAACGCGGGCCTTATATTTACAAGTGCAATTGGTGACTGTTTCCGAGCAAATTCGCTCGGGATTTCTTTTTCTTCGTGCAACTTTCTTGTTTGAACTGGTTTGTTGATCTCTGTGAGGCAGCAGAAACCCCCCGTGTTAGCCAATAACCCTGTGTGCCGCTGACTGATCGCCACAGGCGAGGATTAATCGGTTCCCAAATCGTTCTAAAGAGCCACTTTACCTCATCAACCTGATAGAGGATATTAGCCAAGCAAAATGCTTAATCGCTTCAGTTAACAACAACAACAACAAAAAAGAGCCTGATTTGGGTTCCTTTAAGTGCTCCGGTTTTAATTTTCCATGTTTCTGTCTGATGCAGTCCCAAGAGACATCTCCTTGGACAGTCCCTTTTCTTCTCCATTGAGACAGGGCCTCTTTCTCTGGGAGTTCTCATTGATATCTTTAATTGTGAACATTATTCCCATGCACGTGACTCTTGGGTCTAAATCTTTTATTTTCTACCTCCCCATCTTGGCTATTCACTCGCAGCCTCATCACAGCCCTCGGTGGTTACGTGCTCCCAGGGCTGAGTATTTTCTGGGAATGTCTTCGTCTTTCCCAAGTTTGCCCTTGCTCTGCTGAATTTCCACGTTGTTCAGACACACCAGACCCTGAGCTTTTTCCTGAAAATTTGCCTGTTACTTCCTCTGAAACATCACTAGGATTTGCTTTTTGTTTTAATTTCTGTCAATGGCAATTTTTCCATGCCTTTATTTCTGCCCAGCCTGGTGTTAATGGCTGTTTTTGTGCTCTCCCGCTTCAGCACACCCGTCTTTACTTCTAGTTTGGACACGGGTCACTCCTCCAGCTTTCAGCTGCTCCGTGGCATGGGGTGGGATCTGAGCAAGAACGTGGACACTTCCAAGGTGGGAAACCCAGAGCCAAGTGCCTCAGCTTCCACACAAACACTGGCAGCCCAATAAATGGACATTAAACCACATTTTACTGAAGGATTTGGGGTGTCCTGTTTGGGGTAAGCACCACCTCGTGCTGCAAGCACTCTCTGCTGGAACGAGCAGTTCGGAGCTGGACTTTGCTGATCCTTGTGGATCCCTTCCAACTCAGGATATTCTCTGAAGTAGCATGAATGGATTAATTTCAAATGTGCTGGGATGGCTCTTTACATTCAACTGGGAAAACACTCAAGGAGAGAAATTCCTAGAACCAGCCTTTGCTCCGCTAGCAGTTCCCAGCCTGAACCGTTTCCAGCGCAACCACTGCTCAAACCTACCCCGATTTTCTTTTCAAGCTCCCCTCGAAAAGAAAAAAAAAAATCACAGCCAAGGGTAGAAAATTTGCCAGGCTCTTTGGGAGCGCGTTGGGAGTTTCGGGTGCCGGGGACGCCGGAGCCAGCAGCCATCCAGGCTTCTCCAAACTCCCAATTTTGCAGGGAGATCTCAAGCTAACGAGCTGTCAGCCGAGTGCCTTCGCACCCGAGGCAGCCGTGGGCTGAGCTCCTGGTTCTTTATACCTATTCCAGCAACTTCTGGGCTTTGCAATAAGCGTCTGCAAATCCAATTAGCGTCTTTCTTTGTGGCACTGGATGCTGGCAGAGATCCGCTGTGCTGCTGCCATCTACAGTAGGGCCAGTGCCAATGGATAAGGAACAGCTCCGATTTGCATATTCAAATATGCAAATGAGACATGACAGCTCTCCTTCATTTTTGTTTGGGTTTTTTTTCTATTTTTCTTTCCAGAGTCTTGCCTCAAAGATCCTTGTCTTGGACTGAAAGGTGTGTGTTTAATCTGGCTTGGCCCATGGTGCGGGACCATGCCAAGGGCTGGTTCTGTCCCGTGAGAGTTGGGGATGATGGAAAATAAAGTGGAAAAAAGACTTTGCACTGCGCTTATCCCTATCTTGGCCAGGGATGGGAAAGATTTCTGGGGTGTTTTCCCAGGTTCCAGTGCTGGGAAAGGACAACACGTTCTTTCTCTCTCCTGCCTGTGCACACCATGGATGCTTCACAGGCCGAACGTGGCTGTTCCTGGGGAGTTTGAGTAAGGAAGGCAACAACTGGGATGTCCCACAGTCACCTGGGGCAGGACTGGCAGCAGGGGCTGTAGCAGAGCCCACCCCAGCTCTTGGGATGCTCTGTATGGGGAGTGGGCACCATCTGACAGAACTGCTCCTTGACGTACCTCTTCCCTCCTCCTGACTGCCTTTCTCAGCAGGAACACAGCACTGACCCCCCCAAACACACACACAGCCCCCCACCCTCCCCACCATCCCCCAAATGCCTGAATTGCTCATTTTTCAGCAGAAGTTCTTTCCTGTAGCTTTAGCAGCCCTCACTGCCATGGTGGGCTGCACATTGACTGTACATCAACTGTACCTTGACTGTACATTGACTGTACATCGACTGTACCTTGACTGTACATCGACTGTACATCGACTGTAAGTCCCCATCATGGTTTTATATGTCTGTGCTTGTGGCTTGCCCTTCCTGTCCCTGGAGAAACAAGTTTGTTTCACTGTTTTTCATCATTCATTATTATTTTCTCATTGCTAATTTAGTTGCAGCCTTCCCTGCTTCCACTCTTGCACTGGAGACCACGACTTCTGTGGTCAGTCTGGGCTCTGGGTGGCTTGGACACCAGCCAGGGAACAAGCAAGGCTGATTCCAGCACGGAAAGAATCAGGCACTGTAGAAAAATGATCATCTTGTAATAGTTCTGAGGATTTAAAGATTAAGGCACAAGCCTCACATTTGAGCAGGGTTTCTCTGAGAAAATTCACTCTTCCACTTCGTGTCTGTGTGCCTTGGGGAGAGATCCTCAAGTTCTCCTGGATGTCAGTGATTTCAGTGATTTCACTGCCTTCTCTTACAGCTGCAAAATTATTTCAGTGGGCTTCACCCACTTCTGCACAGCACATTCCGTGAGCCAAGTGTTCTGTGGTGTTCCCAGGATGAGCCAACCTGCAGCTGAAACTCAGAACTGATGATATTTAGGTAAGAAGGGGCAGAGATCTTTCCCCTGCTGTGTACCAAGGCTTTGCCAACAACTGTCACGCCCTTATGTGCAGCCTCAGAAAACATCCTGAGCCTGAAGTCGAGAGAGGATTTGGTTTCTCTGGTGGGACCTGAGTGCTGCTCTGGTGTGTGTCTGGCACAGGATCACCACAGGGTGACAGGGGGAAGCTGTGAGTGAGGGGTGAGTGAGGGCTGGCTCCTGGTTTGTTCATCGGCGTTGGGATCCCTGCAGGGAATCCTATGCTTGTTCCAATCAGCTGTTAACCCCAGCAGTGTTTATTCTCCTCAAAAATTATTTTCTTTTGCCCGTTGTCTGCTTCCCCAGTTCACACTCCACACTGCAGTGTTCACAGAACATATTTAATGTTGGTGTCGTGTAGCAAAACCCCAGATTGTTAATAACCAAAAACTCTGATTGCCAAAAAGATACTCCTAGCAACTACTAGCTGCATCTGGGAAAAATTACAGACAGCTTGGAAATTCTTTAGTTCCTTATTAATGAAGGACTTTGTAAAAAAAAGCCAACCCACACTGTAATACAGTTTAGCTTAACTAAGTTCTTTTGTGCCCGAGGAAAATCTAAATTATAGCATGCTATAGCTACTGAAAAATGCAAGAGGATTTAAATGCACAATAACCCTCCAAACCAGAAGGAAGAGGGAAAATTTTCTTGGTAAGTGGGAACACAATGAGAATTTATTTTATTCTTTCTGGGTATTTAGTGCTGGTGAAAAGAGCCAGATGAATAGTCCCAAACACGTCATGTCCCTTGCAGATGCAGCATGGGCAGCGCAAGCGTCCCCAAACTGCCCCGCCAACGTGATCCAGCTCTGAATGAGCAGGACCAGCTTTCTGGGGGAGAAAGGAGCCTGTCGCTATTCAGCCCCTGACCCCTCTGCTCCGAGCTGTTAATGAAGGGGCCTCATTAACACCAAAGGTGAGCTTGGCATTATAAATGTGCTGCTGAAGTGACACCCATCAATCCACGGCGGCGCCTATTGAGGGGAGGGCACCTTCCCCTTGTGCTCTGCAGACAGAGGTCAGCTCTGGCCAAGTGATGTAACAGCCTGGTGGTGCCAGAGCTGGCCAGGGCTGCCACGAGGAGAATTCCACCAGCCAGATTTGTCCCACAATGAATGCAAACTGCTGGCACAAGGACGGCTGGAGAAGACAGGCCCAGGCACCTCATGTGGCCACTGGAGCAAACACAATTGTGCCACAATAGGAGGGAAGGGGATTCACTGCTGGAATTGGTGTCTCTTCTGCACTGGGCTGCTCTTGGCTCCTGCCAAAGTCTTTGAGAGGTGCTCATCTGCATGCTGAGAGAGAGGCCACCTTCTGAGTGGGGGCTGTCACCCTAGGCAGAGTGACCTTTGGGCCACTGAAAAATACGAGATGGGGGAAAAAATAGCTTGAAAATAGAACATGACAGGAGGAAATCAGTAGGTGAGTGTGACCAGCACCAAAGAGACTGTTCTGAGTTGTGTTCTGGGTTAAAGAGTCCAAAAATTGGGTAGGAATTATTATCCCACATTGCCCAGAGCATCTGTGGCTGCCCGACCCCTGGGAGCGTCCAAGGCCAGGTTGGACGTGGAGCAGCCTGGGATAGTGGAAGGTGTCCCTGCCCATGGCAGGGGGTGGCACTGGTTGGGCTTTCTGGGGCTGTAATGTGGCAGTCCAGGGGCTGCATACTCATTCTTGCCCTGGTTCTGAGCACCTGAGCTCTGCTCATGTTGTGTGGAGCCTTTTCCTCTTGTTTCTGCTGTTTCCAGCCCCAGTAACTCAGCTTGGTGTATTTGAGAGCAACTGGCCTTTTCCAAGTGTGGGACAACCCAGAGCTGCTGGAGCTGTTTTTCAGAACCTGTGACATTCAAGGCTCAGCCTGGAGAAAAGGAGGCTCAGGGGGGACCTTCTCACTCTCCACAACCCCTGACAGGAGGGGGCAGCCAGGGGCAGTCGGGCTGTTCTCCCAGGAACAGGGACAGGACAAGAGGAAACAGCCTTGAGCTGGCCCAAGAGAGGTTTGGGTTGGATATTGGGAAAAGTTCTTCACAGAAAGTGTCGTCAGGCACTGGCACAAGCAGCCCAGGGCAGTGGTGGAATCACCATCCCTGGAAGTGTTCAAAAAACATGTGGCTGTGGCCCTTGGGGACATGGTGGTGCTGTTGGGTTGATGGCTGAACTCAGTGATCTTAAAGGTATTTTCCAACCTGAACACTTCCGTGATCTCATGAAATGAATATGAGTTTCTGACTTTTTGTGGATTCTGGGCCAGCTGCTCCCATGACAGATTCCACTAAGCTGTTTTTCTGGAATGGTATAAAAAGAGCTTTCACCTGTCTGCACAGCAACTGCAGGTGGAGTTGCCACATATGCAAATGTATGCAGATCACCTCTGCTCTACCTCGCTCAGGTGTGATACCAGCTCAGATAGTGCCCCACGCTGCAGTGGGGGCTCTGCCAACGTGCCAGTGACTCAGGGCATTTGGCTGGCCGTGCCATGCTGAAATTCATCCCACTGAAACTTCATCTTTATCGCTGCCATCGTTACCTGTGAGACAGGAGTGCACCTGATTGCAGCAAAGTCATTTTTTAGCACATCTCCAACACCCTGGAGCTTGATTTGGTTGCATAAAGGCACAGCCAGGGCTGTTTCAAGGGAGCCAGATTGGAGTACAAAGTGACAAACACTGTTTTGACCAACACAGAGAGGATTGAGAATTGTCAGTGCGGAGGCAGTGCTGTAACAAATTCTTTCCCTTTGTTGCTCAGCCATCAAAATAAACCAGGTAATACCCTCTCATGAGTGAATCCACTGCACACAAACTTATAAACCATCAATATTCGAGCTGGATGAAGAACACAATCAATTTGTGCAATTTTGGAAGTGCACTATGTAAACACTGCAGATGCAGGCCTCTTGGTTCGGGCGCCTGGGCATTTTTTATAGGCCGGGAAATCTATTTCAAATCCGTGTGAAATGTGTCACGAAACGTGTGACATATGTGGAAAACATATTCCTGCTCCGTCTGGCCAGTGTGCAGGGTCGCTGGTGAACAGCTTGGAAACAGCAATCATTTGCATATGGATGTGGAGGTTTTTATTTGGTGACACCATCCCGGGGGGAGAGGGGCACGTCCCAGGTCTCTGCAGGTCACGGGCAGTGTCAGGAGTGTTGAACTCGCCAGGAGTGAAACTGTGAGAGCAAATACAAATGGCTGAAGTGTTTTCATCTGTTCCTCACAGCAAAGTAATTCGTAGAGGTTTGTGGAGGGTAAGAGGCAGAAAGAGGGAAATAATGTTTTTATTGACCCTTTGCTCTATGGTATTTTAATCATTAAGAGTCAAAAAATCACGGAATATCCCGAGTTGGAAGGGACCCACAAGGATCAACCAGTGCAGCTCCTGGCCCTGCACGGACACCCCAACATTCTCACGCTGTGCCTGAGAGCGTTTGGGTTGGAAGGGACCTTAAAGATCATCCAATTCCAAATCTAATTAAATTAATCTATATGTATCTGTCTGTATAGATGGTAAATGTTATTCTGTGTTACATGAGTAAATCTTGAAAGTCTCATAGGATGATTCATGATGAACACCACATGCAACTTGTTGCCGTTTTTGCTCTGTTTCACAGATTTGGGTTTGATTTCACTCGTCAGTGCTCTGGTGGATGTTAATACTTGGCAATATTAGGATAGCAAGCAGCAAAATCTCGCATAAATTAATTTTCGCATTTTCACACGACAGATCTTCATTGATTAATTTTTAAATTGGTCCCAGAAAGCACTTAGTGAAATATTGCAATTTGCACCTTATTGGCATTACATGGCACTATTCCTGGCTCCAGCTCAGCAAAATTTATTCTTAAGTGTAAGAAAGTGCTGTTGATATCAATGGAATTATTCATATTCTTAAAATTAAACATATGTTTAAACATTTCAGTGAACTGAGACAGCTGGTCTCTTGTTGAAGGCCTATCTAAATAAATGCAGCATCGATTGCAGATTGTGAAATTTATAACCCGATGCACAACTTAATGTTGAATATTTCAGCATTTGAGGTAAATCTTCGCCTTTTTTTAAATATTTGTGCCAGTGAAGCAAAATGTGCCGTTTCAGGACAGTCCAGTTCTACATTTAAACACATCTGTGAAGAACCACAGCAGAGCTGAGCTCAGGAATAGGGACATGAGCCACTGGGTGTTCATAGAAAGTGAACAAAAAGAAGTGGAGTCCGACCCTAATTGAAACCATGCTTTGAGCTGTAATGGGAAGGCACAGAAAAATTAATCCTTCCATTTTAGGTGTTTTGATAGCAGCCATTAGTAGAGACTTGAAGTTACCCGAACCACTTCTCCAGACAGAAGGGAGCTGCTTGTTTTTCTTCTGCCAGCAGCAGTGAGAATGTCTTCCCAAGTGGAACCAAAGCGTGGGGGTTTATAGAAACAGCTGAAGAGATTATTTGATCTTTTGATTAAAACCTCATTTTTTTCTCATCTGGTTTATTTGCCCATGTCATGGTTGTGCTTTTCCTTCCCCATGTCCCTGGTCAAACCCAAGCCTGGTTGTGGGTGCAGCTCAGAGAGAAGGACACGGGCAGGGACCTCCACACTCTGCAAACACAGTGAGTGTCCCCTGAGATGTGACTGTCCTGTCACAGGACCTGGTAGCTTCCACCTGTCCAGAACAGCCATCAATACCCGCCAAATCCTGGCATTTATGGTTCATTTTGTCTTCTGAGAGAAGTGGGCAGCAAGGATGTAGGGAAAACAGTGGGGAAAAAAAGAGAAATATCTTTCCTAGCAGTTGTGAAGTGGGTGTGCCAGAATTGCCAGACCCCAAGCTGGAAATCCTGTGTCAAACCTCAAAAACAACACTTGGAGTTGAAAGGACAAGACTTTTAAAGGTAATAATTCTTGGAGCTTATCTCTTTCCTTCCTGGGTTTCTCAGCCCTTTGTGTTCGTGGTTGCAAACTTTTGACTGCAGACACAGGAGATTAAAACTAAACACAAAATCAAAGCTGAATCGATGTTGGTTTCACATGACTCCGGCAGAAGGTTCTTTAAATCAATCCTGAAGATTGCCAGGCTGGCACTAAAATCTCAGGACTGAGTGACATCCAGTCCCTGTTTCAAAACTACCCTCTCCTTTCTCTCCGAGACACTTAACAAATAAAGATCTTTTCCAAAAGGCATAAGCGACACTCCAGTGAAGCAATTTCTTTTCCTGGCATTGTTAAGAGCAGGGACTGACTTATTATTAATTACTTTTGCATTATTTATGCGGGTCCATGAATGTGCAATATCTTTTACAGATAAATCACTCTGCCTTGAAAAGTTTCCAGCCTGTGAGCCAAATCCTGGGAATCTGAAACAGCGGGAGGCAACTGGTGCAGCAGAACAGGTAAATGTTAATCCTTGATGCTGCAGGACTGGTGCCTTATCAACGTTATTCTTTCATTTGTGTTGCAATTGCACCAAACAGACTCAACTTGTGCTGTTGTTTCCCAACCTCTTTAATCTGGCACCGGCTGAAAGGAGCAGCCTCCATCCTCTTCCTCATTCCCACTCCTTCTCTTGCCTTTTTTTTTTTTTTTCTTTTGTGGTTTATGCAGCCACATGGAGAACCAAATCAGGGAAATGATGTAGCAAAAATAAGGAAAAATTTCTTTTTGACCAGTCCCAGCCCAGACCCCCGAGTGGGTTTGCAGCTCTTCCTGCCCTGTTTTCCTGTGCTGAGCTGGTGTCACACCCATCACACACCTGCATGGCCAAGGATCCCGGGGCAGGAGAAACCCCCAGAACTCCCCACAGTGTGGAGAAGGAGCCTCTCACCCTCTGAGGTGTTCCCCATTCACCGTCCTGGCCATCCCTGCCCTTCATCCCCCCGACAGCCCCGCTGGTTTTTGGGGCTGTTTGTCAGCTCTGCCCCACAAGCTGCATTGGCAGGAGGGACAGAGCATCCCCAGCAGCTCAGGGACCTTTTGGAGGTGCAGCCCCAGCCTCAGCTAACCCTGGGGATGCCCAGACCCCCGTCACACGCCGGCTCCAGGGCTGCTTTGCTTTCTCAGGCTGCAGCCCCGCTCGGAGCAGGAGGCCCTGCCTCGGGCGCTGCCGTCCTTTTAAAGCTGCTTTGTGGGTTTCTTTTCTTTTCTCTCTTTCTTTTTTTTTTTTCTTTTTTCTTTTTTTTTTCCCCCCACCAGGTTCCCAGGGCTGGGGATTCAGCTTCTGGCCTCATCCAGAAATCCCCGAGGGTTTCAGATCCCCACGAGGCCTCTCAATGTCTCTTGATCTGCTTGAATAGGCATTTTTAACGCGGCCCCGGCTGTCATCGGGGGCTGTTACAGTCACTCAACTGCGGCCACATTGTTCTCCGGGCGGCAGCGCCGGGGACACCTCCCTGATTTCCATACCGCACGGGGGGATTCCGCCACCGGGCCGAGCATCCCACCGGGGCTCGCCGGCCGGAGGTGGCCAATTAGCCCCGCTCGCCCCCGGCTCGCCCTTCATCCCTCGGCCGCTCTCAGCGTCCCCGGCCCGCGGGGCCGCTGGCGCCCGGCCATCCCCGCGGCTCCTGCCGGAGGTGAAGGTGACCCCCTTTTCCTGTGCCAGGGGCTCCCTGGCAACGCCGCCTTTTCTTCGCGAGCGGCCTCCTCCACCCCCTGACGGGGCCGGGGGCTGTGAAAGCCCCGCTGCACTTTTGAACTTGCAGCCGGCGCGTTCAGTGGCTGCGCGGGGCAGCGGCGGCGCAGGGGCCGAGCCCAGCGGGGACCCGGTGCAATTGCCCAGAAGTTATTAATAGGCTGCGGAGGAATGTGATGGGCTGGGGAAGGGGCGAGCGGGGGGGAGAGCGGGAGGGAGGGTCAGCGAAAGGGAGACGAGGTGGTGAGGGGAGAGGGGAGAGCGGTGGCACGCAGGGGAGACAAAGAGGCAAACAGAGGAGATGGGCACCGGCACCGGCAGACAGGGCATAGAGAGGCTGGAGAGCCGAGTTCCCCGTGCCCTGCGCCTTGTGCAGGTGTCTCAGGGTGGCAGTGCCGGCGGAAGGGTGTCTGACCCCGGTGCCGTGGGATGGAGAGGGCAGGGGGACCAGGCCTGGGAGTGCAGCCCATGGCAAGGCATCCCTTTCCCAGGATGAAATATTGCTCGGGGTTCATGAGCCAAATTTGCCATCTAGTGGCCCTGGGGACCATTGCAGAGGGAGCCACGAGGCAGCCGCGGCCGTGGGAGAGCGCCTGGGCACAGGCACTGCCCATCACCTTCTCCTCAGAGATAAAACCCAGAGCGCTCCTGATTTTGCTGTACTCGCAGGGGCCTAAAAGCCCGTGGTCCCCGGAGTGACATTATCTTGTTGTGGCTGCGTTGCAGGGAGCCAACCTCGGCCACCCTGCCAGCCTTGGTGCTGCCCAGAGACAGTCCCTGCGGGTTGGGTGAGCACCCAGACCCACGGCAAGGCTCAGCTTGTCACTGGGAGTAGCAAGGTTTGGGGAACAAGAGAGAGTCCTGTGGCTGTGAGAGCAACAGTGGGGACAACCTAGAAGGCACCACAGTGTCTTTCTCTGAGGCTCTACATGTCTTTGTTCCTGCAAAGGTAACAACATTTCTATCTAATGCCGTAGAATCAGAGGATCACAGAATATCCTGAGTTAGAAGGGACCCACAGGGATCATCAGTCCAGCCCCTGGCCCTGCACAGACGCCCCAACAATCCCACCCTGGGCATCCCTGACAGCGTTGGCCAAACGCTCCTGGAGCTCTGGAGGGCCGGGTCCATTCCCTGGGGAGCCTGGTCAGTGCCCCAGCACCCTCTGGGGACAGAAGACCCTCTCCCTGATCTCCATCCCAAGCCCCTGACACAGCTCCAGCCGTTCCCTGGGCTCCTGTCCCTGTCCCAGAGCAGAGCTCAGCCCCTGCCCCTCTGCCTGCCCTCGGGAGGAGCTGCAGCCCCCGAGGAGTCTCCCCTCAGTCTCCTCTGCTCTGACTGAACAAGCCAAGTGCCCTCAGCCTCTCCTCAGACTCCTCCCCAGCTCCGTGTCCCTC
Source organism: Ptilonorhynchus violaceus (assembly GCA_013397565.1). Taxonomy (NCBI): domain Eukaryota; kingdom Metazoa; phylum Chordata; class Aves; order Passeriformes; family Ptilonorhynchidae; genus Ptilonorhynchus; species Ptilonorhynchus violaceus. Next base: position 24,955 of record VZRJ01011201.1, read on the forward strand.
CTCTGGACACTCTCCAACAGCTTTGGATCCTTCTGATCTTGTGGTGCCCAAAGTGCCCCCAGCAACTGAGGTGAGGCTGCCCCAGTGCAGAGCAGAGCAGGACAAATCCTCCTTCAACCAGCTTTGACCATCCTGGCTCCTTACCTCACCCTGCACCCAGACAGCCCTTCCAGAAAGCGGAGGAGTCTCCAAATTTCACGTGTCCTCTGGAGACCATCAGAGCTGGGGAGGAACAAGGGTCACTGGGGGTTGAGGGCAGGGAAGAGCCTGGGGCAGAGCACCCCAGGACCTGGGCCAGCAGAGCCTCCTTTGGGCTGTCACCAGGATTCTCATTATAAACAGCTCTCCCTAGGTCAGAGAGAGCTCTGGGCACCCTGTCTGTGGGAGTGACTGGCAGATGAGAGGATGTGGTGCAGTCAGAGGAAAGAAAAGGGCTCAGTGTCAGTCAGTGTCCACAGCTTTAATGCACAGCTCTCCTGAGCGAGACCACATACATCAATAAATAGAGTTAACAATAATAATAATTAGAGCAGCCCCAACAAACCCAGCTGTCACCAGTTGGCTTCAGTGTTCTCTGCTGCGCCCTTGTCAGCAAAAGGGTGCCAGCACTTGACTTTCACAGAGGACACAGAAGAAGCACCGTGTCCCTCCCCTCTTCATGGGGATCTGCTGGAGGAAATCTCCATTACCCTGGACACCAGCCTGGGCAGAGCCTTCCGAGGCACCTGTGGGCTCCCACCCTGCTTCGTGCCCAGCATCACGAGGCCTCAGCCGCTCCCTGCCCCCTCCGCTACCGCGCTGCCCCGTCCGAGGAACAGGAACACGGCCGAGATGTTCCCCGCGCGTGCATCACGCACCCCGTGCCCCAGGGAGGCCTGAGGGCACCCGGCCCTAGCACTGCTTGTGGGGCTGCTCCAGGGCAACGTAGGGCACCACGACAGGCCATGAGTCGCTGGGCCAGTACTCCAGCTTTGGCTTGAACGAGGGCATCTCGTAGCTGACATCGAAGTAGATGACCAGCGGGCAGCAGTACAGCAGGGACAAGGCTATCAGCACGTGCCTGGCAGGGAAAGCAGAAAGATGTGTTGGACAGGGACACCTTTGCCTGCTGGCGTGGTCACCGTGAGGGCTGGAGCCCCCAAAGGTCCCATGAGGGCTGTGGGGAGTGTGGGTCCTGCAGGGTTGGTGCCTGCAGGGAAATCCTGGCAGAGCTCTGTGATCCAGGCTGGGGGCAATTCCTGGTGCAGAAGGGATGGGGTGGCACGGGGGACTCATTCCACCCATTCCCCATTTCCTGGCTGAGTTGTCTGTCCCAGCCATCCCAGTGCTTTGAGAGGATGGATCTGAGTGTGCAGCACTCACAGCCCCACTTGGGCAGGCACTGAAAGGTCAGGTCCAGACAAACCCCTGCTAAAATAACTCCAAGAACGTTGTACTTCACACAGAGCCCTGGGAGCGGCCGCAGCCCTTGGAGAGCCAGCTGCTCACCTGGAGGGATTTTGGAACAATTTCACTTGCAAAACAGTGTTTGGCTGGAGTGGAGGAGGAAAGGGATATGAAGCAGTGTTTAGGGCTGAGTTCTTGGGCTGGAGCTGGGGAGAGGAGCATCATCAATAGTGACAGGAGAGAGGGAGAGGGTGGGGAAATAACGCAGCTGCTCCTTGGCTGAGGATTTCATCTCTGCCATTTCTCTGCCATGGGCCCTTCAGCCCAGGAAATGGGATTTCCTGGAGCCCTTACCAGAAGCTGTGGAAATAGGGGAAGTTGATGGCCTGCCAGAGCCAGCAGAGCCAGCGGTCACTGATCCAGCTGGTGATGGCCAGTGCCCACCACATCACCATGACCGCAGCCATCCGGTGAACCCGCTGGTCATTGCACCTGGAAGGGAGAGGGAGCAGAGTAATTGTGTTGGAAGGAAAGGGAATTTTAAAGAGGGCTGGTTCCTGCCTGCACACTCAGCAGTGCAAACCCCAGTGAGTTCCTTCTGGAGAATATTCCTCAGAACATGAGAACTGCAGAAGTGTGGCTCTGGAGAGAGGGTTTCTGACTTTCTGTGGCTGGGAAATGCCAAAGCACTCCTGTCTTTCTCTCCAGATCCTGGCGGGTTCTCTCAGCCCCACACCAGTTCCCAAATGCCCCCAAAGGGAAAGAGCTGCAGAGATGGCAGCTGAGGGGGACAATCATGGAATCATGGAATTGTAAATGTTGGAAAAGACCTTTAAGATCATCACATCCAACCATTAACCCAGCACCACCCCCATGTTCAGCACTAAACCACGTCCTCAAGTGCCACATCCACGTGGTTTTCAAAAACTTCCAGGGATGATGACTCCACCGTTGTCCCATGGATTGTCCCCATTCTGCATGGCCACTTGGGCCAGCTGTCCTTCTTGTACCCCACTGCCCACAATCCTGCCTGGGCCTCTGCCTGCTCCCTCCCAGGCTGCCCCCATTCTTTGCAGAGCTGACAGTACACGTGGCTGGTGAAGACTTGAGCTCACTTTGGGGTTGTGGACAGAGTCACTGCCTGACAGGAGTGACAAAAGGACCCACAGGTGACCCCTGAGCCCCCTCCTTACTTCTTGAGCTCCCTCCAGGTGAGGTACAGCAGGTGGAAGGCGATGCAGTTCAGTGCGTAGGCGTTGAGGGTCGGCTTGATGAAGGACATCAGGGTGCTGACCACGGTGGTGATACCGGTCAGCCAGAAGAAATGCCTCCTGCAGGGAGTTGGGAGCGAGTGTCAGTGCCCCCGGGGCTCACAGGAGGGGAGGGTAATGATGGGAAGGGTCCTGCTCGAGGAAAAGCTTCTCCAGCACCTCCTGGGGTTTGCACGTGGCTGACCTCAGTCTCTGTGCAGCCCTGGCAGGAAGGCTGAGGTGTCAGCCCCTCGGTTGGCCCATGACAGAGCCGGGAGCACAGCCCCGAAGGCAGCTCCTGCGCTTTCCTGGTGATGCCAGGGATGAGGCAAAGGCACCAGGAGCTCTGCACGGGGCAGGGCTGCGAGGCAGGACTGTGCAAACACACTGATTTGGGCTCCCTGAGCAACAATAGGGCTCAGAGGGGCCTTTCACATGCAAATCCCTCGCCAAGTCCCTTCCCTCTCCCCCAGCCGTGTCTCCACGGTGAACTCCCGGTGACCTCCCCTTCGGCATGGGAAGAGCAGACTCGGAGCAGGTCTTTCTGACTCAGAGGGCTCCAGCCAGGAGGGGACACCCTTTGAGCAAAGCCCTGCTGGGTTCCCGTTTCTGCTGGTCCGTGCTCACCCAGTATCCCCATCCTCTTCAGCCCAGCCAGCCCTCCTGCTAACCCTTGAACTGACGGGTGTAACTCGGACCAGCTTATCCTGTGGAAAAGCCCCTCAGCCTTTAGAGAAAGCTCTCTGTGGATGACAGGATGCTGGAGCAGTTTGACAGTGTGAGTAATTGAATGTTCATGTTCAAGAACATTTCATTTCCTAATTAATTTTGAAATTCTCCATGCAAACTTTCCTCTGCAGTGACACAAAACACAAACAGCTCCAGCCGAGAGGAGCCCAGCACAGGAGGGTTTTGACTTTTCCTCTGCCAGCACCAAAAGAAGGAGAAAAGGTCCTAAGTTCCTAAAGCCCTGCAGTGAACTCAGAGCTGAGCCCTTGCAGGGAAACTGGGGGGTTCTGTGGGACACACACCTCGATGTCACTGTCCCATCCCTCCCCTCAGAGCCTGCACTGTGTCCCTCTGAATCCTACCTGGTCTTGATGCACTTGGGGAAGTAAACCTGAGGGTACCAGAAGGAATAAGCCACGGCCAGCGTCCAGAGGATGGAGAGCTCATCCAAGAGCTGTCCCACGTAGCTCAGGGTCATGTGAAAGTACATGGAGAAGACACCTGCAAGGAGCAAGGACAGCTGGAGATGGCAAAGCTCCATCCTCACACAAGCCCTGGGAAGTTCTTGGGGGCCATTCCTGAAGACGCACCATGCCTGAGGAGCAGGGCATGGGGTTTGGTGTCCGAGGAGGCCTGAGTGAGCCAGTCCACTCACACCGTGGGGATTTACAGGGCTGGAAGCTGCATATCCCAAACCGGCAGGAATCACAGGCTTCAGACAGACCTGTCTGCTTGGTTCCCCACCCCAGCTTTTCCCGGTGCTTTGGCCGCTGAGAACTTCCAAAGCTCTCATGTTGAGTAGCCTGGCAACCTGTCTGGTGTCCCCACAGCCTCGGCACCCACCTACGAGGAGGAGCAGCCCCGAGACGAAGTAGAGGGGCACGGCCCTCTGCTGGCAGTACTGGCGGTTCAGGTACAGCAGGGCGGGAGAGAGCACAAAGAAGCTCACATTGCTGATCTGAAAAACAAGAGGCACACTCAGCCTATTGCACGCTCTTGGGCAAGCCCCATCCCACCACTTATCTCCGTGTGCGAGGAGGATGCTGATCTCCAGTGGGAAGCCTCATGTGGAAGCAGGGATTGCTCCTGGCACGGGGTGAGGGCAGAGGCGTTTCTCAGGAAGCCAGGATGGAACTGGAATTCCAGCTATTGCTGTGACAGCAGTGGCTGCAAACACCTGGATGGGCTGGTGTGTCCCTTTTGGGTGATGGTTTATCTTCAGCTGCCCAGTGTCCCCAAGCAAGCTGCCCAACTCTTGTTTGCAGGAATCTCCCTCTCCTGACAACCCAGACCTGCCAGGAGCTGCCTGGATGGCTCCTGATCCTCCCAGCCAGCAGTGATCCCCCCATGAGGGGCAGGGAGGGTGTGAGGAGCTCAGCCAGCACAGCAAGGCATGGTCAGCAAAACATCCTGAGCTGGGAGTGGGTGTGGTGGGGAGCAGCAGGACAAGCAGGACATCAGTAGGTGGGAACAGGCAGGGTTGAGGTGACATCCTGTGGTGTCATGTGTGAAGCCAGCTGGCCTGGGGAGGGGAGGTGTTCTGGACACTGATAATTACATGAGGTCATAAAGCTCCTTTAAACACCCCTGGCAGATGAACACAGAGGAATTATTCTGCTCTGATTTCCAGCTCTGCAAAATTCCTTCATTGATGGTCTTTGATTTGTCTGGGGAGGAGGGGGTGGTTCTGGGGAGGAGAGGATGGTGCTGGGGAGGATGGGGTGGTGCTGGGGCTCGGGCTGTTGCTGGACTGGTTGAAGGTGCCAGTGCTTCAAGGAGCAGAGATGCTGATGGGCAAAATGTGGGAGCTGGGGAGGAGCAGCGAGTGCCCAAAGCCTGGACCCGTCTGCTGGGTCAGGCCCGCTCCACCCTGCAGTGACAGGGGAGTGAAGTCTGAGTTGATTTAATTACCTTCTGTGGGTTCTTACCCTGCCTTTTTCACCTGGCTTTGCAAGCTCGGGGAAGGGATATCACCAGGAAGCACGGCCTCCCCAGGGAAAATGATTCCTGCTTATGAAAGGTTGGGATTGTGGCGCTGCATTTACCTGCCAGACAGCTCTTTGGGGCTCTGGAGCCATCTGCTGAAGTGCCATTTGGCAAAGCACCAGGGTGACTTTTATCTCAGCCTCACAATCCTTTTCCTTTCATCTCCCAGCTCGATGCTGACCCGGACCCCACGCCTGGAATCTGCATCCCCAGCTGGAGTTTCCCCCCTCGGCAGCACCAGGTAAGCTGCAAAATCAGTGCTTGGCTCGTGATGTCCCCTGGGATCTCAGTTTATGGTAACAGGGCTGCAAATCACGGGGATGTTGTCATTTCTCTGGAACACACCCTCTGGTATTCCAGAGGGAAACACAATTCACGCTTAATGTAAGGTCTCTATTCCCTTAAACACCGGAGATTAATCTTGATTTTCACTAAGGCTTCCATGAAACAGGTTGATGCTCCCATTAACAGCGGTTCTCAGGCCAAATGTATTGGTTTTCCATAGGTGCTTAGAGCCAAATCCAGGCCTATTCCCATTCCAGCTATGAAAAGAGAAGTGCTGCTCCCACTCGCACCCTTGAGGTTCAATTGTTCAGAAACGACCAAGAAATCAAACCACGTGTCCGAGTAACAGCTATGCCTCAGACATTCCTTTTCCTGCGAAATGATTAAAGAGGCTTTTGGAAGGCAAGCAGGGATAGCAGGGAGAGGGAAAACGCTTGGGGAAAAGGCAGGAGAGTGCAAGTGCCAGCACGTCAGGAGAGCTCTGGATCCCTGCTGCAGTGGGCATTGCGACAGTGGCCCTAATTACATGATAGCTGTGTTATCACTTCATTAATTCAGGACATGATGTGCAAGATCAGATAGCAGAGGGGAGGGATAACCGGGGGAACGGTGCCAAAAGGGTCAGGAAGATAAGAGTGATCCCCTGTGGAGCAGCCAAGCTCGGAGCTTAGGGACAGCTCCCACCCCCGTGGAGGACACAGAGTTTTCATCACAAGCCCTGATTTGTAAATGCTGACTTTCTGTCTTCCCTGAGGATGTGGCAAGCTCCATCTCAGATGTGGTTAGGAGGGTTTTGCTCCCAGTACACCCATCAGGAAGTTTTTCTGGAGTTTCTGCTCACACTGGGACCCCCCAGCACAGCTTCTATTTCTACCTCTGTGGGTCACACTGGCCAGGAGGCACCAGCTCCCTCTGCCTGGGGTGTCAGGGAGATAAGGGAGCGGTGCTGGAGCCAAGGTGTGATAGGACAAGCGGGAGTCCCTCAGCCCTGTGTGACTGCCTGAGCTCACAGCCTGTCCCACTCCCTAACAAGGCTGAGTTATTGCTCCAGATGCCTCAGCTGAGCCCAAATATTTGCTTCTTTTCCTAGGAGAGAAGCGAGGCTGGGATCAGCAACTTGGCTCTAATCCTGGTACCTTGGTGGGATCGTGGGGAACACCCCAACTTCTGCAACTCCAGCCTGAGATGGAGGGAGAGAACCTTCACCTGTGACAGGTGAGACCAGTCTCTGATGTGGATTGAGGCAGGAGGTGCTGGTTTGAGCAGTGCAAGGCCTGGGCTGCTCCTTCCTCCAGCCAGGCATTTTCTACACTGAAGGAGATTCCTGCAGGACTCACTGCAGGATTCACTCAAAGTGAACCAGCTTTAGTGGCAGAGGAGCCCACAGGGTCAAAGACAGAAGTGAACACCTCTGAGGCTCTCCAGACCTGTGCAGCAAGTTCCTAAAGCCAGATCTGTGCAGCACAGGATGAGGTTGTGTGTCCTGACATCACAATGCTGGTGCTTTGGGGTGAGAAACAGCAGTTTGGGGAGTGTTTGCAGCGTGCTGGGCTGTGCTCCTGAGCACGACTTTCTGGGCAGGCAAGAGAGCCATGGGTTTAGTGAGAGTGTGAGGGGGCCAGGACACCTCACACAGCCCTGCCACTGCCCCTGAGCCCTTCTCTGGGTGGATCTGCAGCTGAGCTGCTCTCACGTCTCAATGAAGCACCCAGGAGCTCTGGATGTGCAGCAGTGTCAGAGCTGCTGCTGCTGCTGCAGAGACTCTGCTGAGGATGTGGGTGTCAATACCAGCACCCTGGATCAGTCATTTCAGCAAAGAAATGGGGGTAGAAAGACAAGTCCCTGACTGATGACCCTCCTGGAGCACAATACTCTTCTCCTCCGAGACAATAAATTTCTGGGTCACTGAGTCACTATAAATAGAGCTTTGTTGCTGAACTGCATCCAGCCATGAGCCACCACGTATTATTAGGTACTTAAAGACACTGTTTACATTCTTTTCTCATACCCTTGGTGCTTATTTCTAATAAAAAGCATCCAAGCCAAGCAGACCTGAGAGAGTGTGGCTGGCACAGAGCAGTCCCCAGCAGCACATTTGCTGCTGCTGGCACAGAACTGCTCCGCTCCAGCCCCGGGCAGGGCTGGGAAGAAGACATTGAAGAGGATGCTCCGTGAGGAAACCCTGCTGGTTTAGTGATCCAGGAGGCTTGGGTAGGAGCTGGCTGGGTTCCCAGCTAGTCTAAAACTGTGGAAAATTGACACTGAAGTAAATATTGATGTGATTAACTCAGGGCGGGCCTGTAACGCTTGCTGCAGAGGCAGCAATGTGAATATGGGGAACAAATGAATGGGAAGAAGAAGAGAAGGAGATGAAGGCTGTTAGGATCACACCTGGGACAGTGCCCTCAGCCCCAGCTGGATCTGCAGGATGCTGCCAGCTAGCAGGGATAGCCACGGATCTCAGCCTGGTCGGGTTTCTCTAGTCCCCCCCTTTAGGGCACATCACAAGGATCCTGATCCTGTGGGAGATCCCAGAGCATGGAAAGGGGTCCCTGTGCTGCTGCAGGGGGTGAGAGCCAGGCAGTGCCAGCTGAGGATGGGACCCAGGCAGTGCCAGCCAGGCTGTGCAGGCTGAAGAAGGGACCCAGGCAGTGCCAGTCTGGCTGTGCAGGCTGGGGATGGGACTCAAGCAGTGCCAGTCTGGCTGTGCAGGCTGAGGGAGGGACCCAGGCAGTGCCAGCTGAGGATGAGACCCAGGCAGTGCCAGTCTGGCTGTGCAGGCTGAAGAAGGGACCCAGGCAGTGCCAATCTGGCTGTGCCAGCTGAGGAAGGGACCCAGGCAGTGCCAGTCTGGCTGTGCAGGCTGAGGAAGGGACTCAAGCAGTGCCAGTCTGGCTGTGCAGGCTGGGGATGGGACCCAGGCAGTGCCAGTCTGGCTGTGCAGGCTGAGGAAGGGGTGATGCCCATGTCAGTGATGCTCCTGCCCACTTTTGGTGCCAAGGTCTGGCCCTGAGCACGGTGCAGCCTTGGGGCTCAGATAACAGCAGATTTTAGGAGGGTTTGCTGCTCTGTCACCCCTTCTCTGGACAGGAGGTCACATGCCAGCCTGAGGCAGGCAGCTGACATGGCAGGGTTAGATTCCTGCTGCTTTCTCTGTATGGGAATCACATCCTAAGACAGAAGCTGCAGAATTGGCTCCCTCCCTTCCTGCACAGGCTCTGCTGGTCTCCATGAGCCTGGCAACAAGGACATCAGTGCAGGAAGCAAAAAAATCTCTTTCTCTGCTGGTGAAGAGGTGCCCAGTGTCATATAGAGGAGAACAAGGGCAAGTTCAGCCATGGGTCCTCCAAGAGACAGTCGTGCATCTGGCCACACCAACTGGTGCTCAGCAGAGGAGTCAGACACAGAAGTGCTTTTGAAGAGCTCCTCAGGTACTGGTTGGTGTGATGAGGATTCTGAGCTGCTTTGCCAGTCTGGGTGTAAATCCAGATCCTTGTGGAAGTGGAGTCTCAGCTCCAAAGACACGTTTGAAAAATGCTGCCTTATGTACCAAACGAGGACATGAGGCAAATTTATCTCCTGGAAGGAATTCAGAATAAACCCTTCACTCTCAGGCTTCCTGCTCTTGGTGGAGATCAGCCCCTCTCCAGTGTTTCCAGTGACACTCCCAAACACAGAGGCTTTTGGCACCTCCAGCTGCACTTTCAATCACAGAATGGTTTGGGTTGGGAGGGACCTTAAGATCATCTCATTCCACCCCCTAACATGTTCAGAGACACCTTCCACTCGACCAGGTTGCTCCAAGCCCTGAGATTTGAGATGCTGATGTGAGCATTGAGTGATTTCTGTATCTCCTTGATAGTTATGCCCTGCTCTGCACCTCTCAGCACATCCCACAGCAGCAACAAACAGCAAGCAGCACAAAACACCCAGCTGGATGCCACAGGGAAGCAGGATTTGGTCTGGACTGGCAGATCTTTCTTTGTTGAGTGCCTCAAAGAGCAGTGACTACACACAGCCCCCTCCTCTGAGACCCTGGCTGGGCAATTAGAGCCTGCAGGACTCGGGCTCGGGAATTATCCTTATTACAGGTAATTTATTAAAAGCAGGAAACGCTTTAAAAAAAGAGGAAGAGCCATTTCCATGAGAACAAGAACTTCTAGTGTTAGACAGTAATTGCCAAAAGCTGTAAACAAGGCCTGTGGAAGGTTGTAAATCCACATGCCTCACACCCCCGTGAGCCTTTAATTGCTCTGAGGGAGCAGGACACGCTTGGAGAGGCCGCTTATCTCCCAGCTCTCTGCGCGCAGCCACGGATGCTCCAGCCATGCTGCAGCCGAGGGATGGCACTGGATGCAGCCAGAGCGATAAAGGATCACGGGAGGTGAAACTGGCTCATGCACCAGCTTCCCTCTGCCCTGAGTTCCGGATTCCCAACCTGCCTGACACGGTTCATGGAAGTGTTGCCTCTCATTTTGCCACTCCTGTACATTTAGCTGGAATATATGAGCCCTGTGTGGGACTTACCCCGGTTGGCAGGAGAGCTGCAGGACTGGTATAACAGGATCTCACAGATCTGGGCTGTGAAGGAGCCTCTGCCAGAGCTTTCTCGCTGGGAATCAACCCCACACACACACACACCCCAGAAGTACCCCTGACCCCAGCAGGTTTTGGGGAGCAACGCAAGTCCCGCGATTTACCTGAAGCTCAGAAAGCGCTCCCCAAACCAGCACCCTCCAGCACCAGGAATTTCAAAGGAGTGAGCAGGAGGACAGAAAACAGGGATGTCCCGTCCTGTGTGGATCCCAAAAGCAGCTCCTGGGTGCCCGGAGCCGGCCCCAGACTCCCTCAGCCACTCACGGTGTTGTAGTACTCGGCGATCACGGCCGAGCGCTTGAAGTTGTCCTCACACCAATCCACCTCGGCACTCTGGTAGGAGAATATGCTCGGCATCGTCGGGAGCCTTGGGAAGAGGAGAGGGGCAGGTTAGTGGTGGGCACAGGGAAGGAGAGTGCCACACACCCAAAGGGAATCCCGCTCCTCACGTGTGTGCGTGCCCGGCACCAGCCAGCCCAACCCAGCGCCTTACTCAGCTACCAAAGACTCATCCTCTTCCCACCACACATCCTAGTGCAGAACAGCTCCTCTCTCCCCACTGTGCAGGAGCTAAAAATCACCCCAGAAAATGCTCCTGAGCTCTGAGGCTGGGAATGGTCACCCATCCACAGCGTCAACATCTCTCGTGAGGTGCCCTTGGTGCCACGCGATGCTTCCCCATTCAGCCCGGTCCTTGTCACCCCGTCTTCTCCTTCACTTTCTTTATGACTCAGACCTTTCTGCCAGGAGGACTTCCCTGTGCTTTGTAGGCTGTGAGTTACCCTTGGGGAGTGGACAACCCTACAGAGGTTGGTGCTCATTGGCTCTGATCTCCACAGTTGTTCCTCAGCATCTTCCCCAGGGCTGGAACTCAGCTCACGGAGCTCAGCCCCGGAGCACCAGCACAGACCTTGGGGGTTACTGGAGTCCTGGGGCGCAGAGCAAAGGCTCTGGGAGGTGCCTCTTCACTTGGAATTGGATTTCACTTGGAGTGCACTCCCAGGCAATCTCCATCCTGGTTTGCCAGTGAAAGGGATCGGAGTTTCCTCCAGCAGGTTCTCCACTGCCAGAACTGGCCCCTGGTAGTGGCAGAAGCTGTGGCTATGAGTGGGATTCTAAAAAAAAGAAAATCTAACCTGCTGCCTGTTTTTCTTCCCCTTGTTAAAGACTTTCCTGTCCTCACCATTTCTCAGCATTCTTTCATTAATTTGAAAAATCAAAAGTTCTGATCCTGTTTTGATCAGAACTTTCCTATCTGGCATATTTTGTTTCAGATCCTTGAGACTTTAGAGCTATTTTTGAAGCTGGGTGCCAACCTCAGAGGTGTTTGGCAGCACCATCAAACTCACAGTAGCTGGGTTTTTGGTACAAAACAGACCCAGAAATTCCCTGGAGCTGAGCAGTTCCCTGGATGCAGTGTGGAACCACCCTGTCTGGCCGTGCTTCTCCAGCCCTGCAGAGCGAGCAGGTTTGGGGTGACACCGAGCGAGGTACTGAGGTGACACCACAGCAGTGGCACCTCTGAGCTCCCTGAGGCACTGGTGGCAAACAGCTTTCCTCGCTTGTCTTTGGAAATCCTTGCAGCTCTAACGCAGGGAAGGGAAGTTTATCCCAAACCCACTCATTGTGATGGTGTTCTGGAGGAGAAGCAGCCAACTCCCTGTTTGCAGCGGGGTGAGCTGAGCCACCACCGTGCCCAGAGTCACCCTGGCTGTGCAGAGGGGTGAGGCTCCCACAGCTTCCTCTGCCTCCCTTCCCAAGCAGTTCAAAGGGACACGACACAGGAGTGCAACACCAACACAAAGGAGCTCCTCTGTGGCTCCTGCTCCAACCAGCCAAACTCGAGGGTGAACCTCCACCGTGCCTTTACAACTGCAACTTAATGATGGCCTCTCTTTCATCCAGCCTGGCTGCTCCCCAGAGCAGCTGAGATCACAGCTACAGCACTACAATAAAATAGATGGCAGGCAGAAGGGTTTGAGGGCTGACTCTCCATGCTCTGGGGCTTCCATGTGCTCCCTCACATCCCTCATCCCTTCTACAGCCATGCAAGGTGAAGCAAGAATCTGACCCAGGATGGTCAATCCCATCTCAAGGCTGAAGAGAGGTCAGTTGAGAGATGGTGAAGGGATGGAGAGACAGAAGAAGAAGAAGGGACAGAAAAGTGGAAGCAGTGATGGAGAGACCAAAGAAGAAGAAGGGACAGAAAAGTGGAAGCAGTGATGGAGAGACCAAAGAAGAAGAAGGAACAGAAAAGTGGAAGCAGTGATGGAGAGACCAAAGAAGAAGAAGGGACAGAAAAGTGGAAGCAGGGATGGAGCGCCCAGCACTGGCTGCTCGTGTCTCCTGCCAGCCCGGCTTACCTGAGATCCCTGGCTGGACCAGCACTGCTTCCACACGCTCCGGGAGCTCCAAGGTTTCCAGCCAAGCCGGAGCAGCGACCTGCCCTGCCGCCCTAGCTCCGGAGGAGTGCCCACGGTGTGAGCTCACCGGGAGCAGCCGCCAGAAAATGCCCTCGCTCCGTCCCTAGGGAAAGCGTCGGGATGGGCCACGAGCCACGCGCACCCTCCAGGCAAAGCTGCCGGGCCCCCACGGGGAACATATTGGCTGGAGGGGTTTATATCCGTGCCCCCAGATGGGCAGGGGCAAGGAGGCAGGGCAGGGGAGCGTGAGCTGGAAGGGGTGGAAGAGCGGGTGGAAGTGCAGCCTGAAATCATCGCCGTGCCCCCGGGCAGGTTCCCTGCGCACGCGCCCGGTCCTGGCCCTGCTTCTCCCAGGGGAGGGAACATCCACACAAACTCCCTTGCACATGGAGAAATCCCAGCGCAGGAGTTTTCACCACAAAGTGTGGAGAGAGGTGATGCTGCCTCTTTCAGGATTTAAATTCCAGCTGCTCTTCAACTTTTTCCCAAATGCTGTTTTATTATTAAAAAAAAAAAAAAAAAGCTGTTATCAAATCTCACTTTTTCTAGCTGGTTCATTTTGTTATTTAGTTAAAGAACCATCTGAACAGGACACCTTTGGGTGACTGCTTGGCAAATATTTTCCTCCTGAGCCTCATTCAGGCGTTCAAGAAATTTGGCAGAAATTAAACTTTCCCCCCGTATCAACATATTTTCCCTTCGTGTAGAGTTGAGAGAAATATGTTGTTTTCTTAAACATGAAACTTGTTATTTGGTCAGTGCTTCCTGGTGGAACAGGGGAGACACCATGTGCAGGGTGAGACCAAGCTCGGAGGTGTCCCTGTCCCTGTCCCTGTCCCTGTCCCTGTCCCTGTCCCTGTCCCTGTCCCTGTCCCTGTCCCTGTCCCTGTCCCTGTCCCTGTCCCTGTCCCTGTCCCTGTGTTTCCAGAAGAGTAGGGATCAACCAGCAGCCTTTGCCGTGAAGAAGATCTTTGGGAAGCTCAGCCATTTATTTTGCTACTCCTAAGAAAAGCAGCATCCCTGGGAAGCCTGGGCTGTACAACACCTCCCAGGGATGCCAGGGCTTACAAAAGCTTCACAAATCCGGGGTTTGGAAATGAGGGTAATTAAGCACTGGAGCAGCTGATGTTACACCATGGTGGAGCCTCCGTTACGCGTCACTAAATCCAGGCTGGGGCATCTTTCTAGGACAAACCTGGAGCAGAGGATCCGAGGGGATCCCAGAGAGCTGCTCCCACCCCTGGATGCTGAGGGAGCCTGGGGTGGGTTTGCTTTTCATTCACCTCTGGCTCCTGAGTGGGCTCTGTGAGCAGGAGACCGAGTTCCCAGGCTGAAAGAAGCTCCCAAGTTCTGCAGAGAATCTCAGGGAGAAGCAAGTGGTGACTTGCCTGTCCCACTGGGAAGGTGGCAGAGGTGGATTTGAGAATAAGAACCCACTCATGTGATGTGATGCCTGGTCTGCATGGAAATCTTTGAAAAGAATGAGTTTTCCCACCCCAAACCTTCCGGTATCATTGGTGTGAGTGACGTGTCCAAGCATCCCCGAAACATCCTGTGCCATGCAGTGAATAAATAGCTGGGGAGGGTGTCACAAATCCACATTTTCCCTGATTCATCAATAAATAGGTCATAAAGGGAGGTTGATTTCCTGCTGAGTCCTCCTTCCCATCTCCTGTTAATGTTTACATCCTCCTGCCTGTGGTCAGAAGGGCCTGGGATGCTGAGGATGCTGAGGATGCTGAGGATGTTGAAGATGCTGACATGGAGGAGGGCTGGGGAGAGAGAGGTGCCCATGGAGCACAGGGTGAAGCTTCTGGGCCTCATGTGAGAGTTACACAGAGAGAATTTCCAGTGCTGGGCACTGCTGAGGCATCTCCAGTCCCAGGGTCAGTTTTGGGCCCCTCACTCCAAGAAGGACATTGAGGGGCTGGAGTGTGTCCAGAGAAGGAAATGGAGCTGGGGAAGGGCCTGGAGCACCAGGAGCAGCTGAGGGAGCTGGGAAAGGAGCTCAGCCTGGAGAAAAGGAGGCTTAGGGAGGGACCTTCCAGCTCTCCACAACTCCCTGACAGGACGAGGCAGCCGGACGGGTTGGGCTCTGCTCCCAGGGAACAAGGAACAGGACAAGAGGAAACGGCCTCAGGTTGCTCCAGGGAGTGTTTAGATTGGATATTAGAGACTTTTTTTTCACAGAAGGCTTATAAAACATTGGAATGGGCTGCCCAGGGCTGTGATGGAGTCACCATCCCTGGAGGTGTTCAAAAGCAGTGCGGACGTGGCACTTGGGGACAGGGTTGTGATGAGCACAGTGGTGGAGCTGATGGTTGGACTTGATGATCTTAAAGGACTTTTCCAGCCTTAAGGATCCTGTGATTCCAATTCTCCCTGCGTTTGACACCTCTTTCTCTCAAAGCTTGCCCCAAAATCCTCACCTCCATGCTGAGACTTGCTGCCTCCTCTCCACCTTTTGTCCTGTGGCACCTTGGATGGCTGCTCTGAGGAGATACCCTGGGGAGCAGCCGTGGCTCAGGGCCACGTGTGTTTCTTTATCCCTTGGCTGCTGCGGGGCCGTGGCTGTGGGCAGAGGGGCAGCAAGAGCAGGGCAGGGAGGATGAGGTGGGAGTGCTGGCATCTCACATTCCCACTGCTGTTGGCTCAGCACGGCTGAGTCAGAGCCCTGGGGTGGATGGAGACAAACGACTTTGCTCCATTCTCACAGCGAGGCAGAGGGTGAGTCAGGAAGGGAAAACAGGCATTTGGGCTCTCAGGAAGGGAAACCAGGCATTTGGGCTCATTGTCACCCTGCATCACTCTGTCCAAGCCCAGGAAGGCCCTGGAGCCACCTGGATAGGCTCCATCCCGCTGGAGCTCCTTAACTTTTAAGACATACCGTCAGCTCCAGGGCTGCCATTTCCTGCTGCCAGGTATAAAAACACAGGCAAGTGACCTGGGAGCCTGGCTAATGCTGAACAGTCGGATAATCCCTCTCATCCCTGGCTCCACAGGGCAGGAATCATGTCCTCTGCCTGGCTGGGAAGCTGTTTAGCAAATCGTGGTCGGGAAGAAATAACAAGAGCAGCAGGAGCTGTGCTGACGCTGGCTGTGCCTTGCCCAGCCGAACGGGAACATCTGTCTCCATCGCTGCCTCGGAGCCCCTCAGGAGCAATGTGCCCACTCCTGTTCCCATCTGCAGAGCTGGAAATATCTCTGTGTTTCCTCACCAGGTAGGGCAGGGGCTCCAGGCAACCAAAAACCACCACCAGCAGCAGCAGCAGCAGCAGCAGCAGCGCCAGGTACACCCCACGCGAGGTGTGGCTTCGGAGCCTCCGGTGCCTGGAACACCCGCTCTTTGCGACACCGTGGCCCCGCTCCTTGTGCAAGTCAGCCCCCACAGGGCCGCGGCACAAGCCTTGTCAGGCCCCACGGGGCTGGTCCCGGGGTCCGGGAGAGATTCCCCACCCATCCCTCATCGCTGAGCAATCTCCCAGGCGCCCCGTGCTGCTCGCCGCGGGCGGGATGCCACAGCAGGCAGCCCGGGAGGCTTTGTCAATCTGACCACCCCGGGCTTGTTTTGAAACGCAGGCGGGTGTAAAGCAAATGCCATCATTGCTGACGGTGACAGCAAGAACAGGGATGATTAAGGGATGTTGTCTCGGCGCTGTCATCTGTCACGTGTGCCTCCAGCACGGCGAGGTGAGGGAGGCTTTGGCTTGTGCAACTCGGAGCTGTTGGAGCTGCAGGGGCTGAGCAGAGACTTTCCCCGTTCTCCCCTTCTTGTGGATGAAAATATGAGCAATCTAAATCAGGAGGGAGAAGAAGCACCTTATTCTTGACAGCCTTCTCAGCCACAGACACGGTGAGGGCTGCCTGGAGTCCCATAAAGTTTCACATTTAGCAGCCACAGAGCAGGGAGGCTCCTCTTGCCACACCAAACCCCTGCAGCCAGCAACTTGTCACCCTTGTTTCATAAAATCCTGGAACACTCTGGGTTGGAGCGACCTCAAAGCCCATCAGAGCAGGGACACCTTCCACTATCCCAAGTTGCTCCAAGCCCTGTCCAACCCAACCTTGGACACTTCCAGGAATGGGGCATCTGCAGGAATGTTGACTCTGAGGAGATGTGAAACTGGAAAGGGATGAAGAGAAAGTTCCTTTTCGCTCAGGCTGAGCCTGCAGCTCTCCCTCTCCTCTGGCAGGAGCCTGGGAGCCCCTGGCAGCCAGGGAGTCGAGTTATCCCACGGAGCAACCCTGCCCGGAGTGGCGCAAAGCTTTGGCAGGAGACCCCGAGGCTTTGTGCAAGTCCTGAGAGAGATTTGATAGCAGAGCCTGCAACGAGCCCTGGCAACCAGAGGCTTCTTCACCCAGGGCTGTCCCTGAGTTCTCAGTGGGGAGGCCCCTGGCCCCTCTGTGCTCCCTGCTCCCCACTGCGCAGAGAGCAGGAGCTGCTGGCTCAGGAAGGGGAATTAGAGCCTTAGTAAGCTCCTAAGAAGGCAGACCACAGCTTTGCCTCCTGCCTCATCTTCTGGTGGTCAGTGACTTCATACTTCCTTAGCTGGAGATCCTGGGCCATCGTGTTTAACCAGTCAGAACAGGCCAGTCCTGCACATGTTTATCTCAGGCTTTTAAAGGTCATTTTTGTGGTCATATTCTACAGCAAGAGGGTTCTGTTTGATTGGGTGCTGGCTGGAAAAGCACCTCCTCTTAGAATCACAGAATGGCTCAGGTCAGAAGGGACCTTAAAGATCATCCAGTGCCCCCCCCTGCCATGGGCAGGGACACCTTCCACTATCCCAGGTTGCTCCAAGCCCCATCCAACCTGGCCTTGGGCACTTCCAGGGATGGGGCAGCCACAGCTGCTCCGGGCAACCTGTGCAGGGCCTCCCCACCTCCCAGGGAACAATTCCTTCCCAATATCTCATCTAACCCTGCCCTCTGGCAGTGGGAAACCACTGCCCCCTTGCCTACCTGATGGCTGCACTGGGAGTTGTTCACTTCTGGAATGGGAAATCACAAGTAGCTGTTCCCTGTTCCCATCCTCCAGGCCCCTCCAATGCATCCCCCTTCCACCTCCCCATCCCGCCCTGCTCATTCCCAGTGCACATCCCAGGGCTTTGTGTAGTTTCCCGTCTCTGTCCAAAGAAGCACATCCCATTCCAGATGCTTTCAAGCTCTGTCTGCCTACAAAAATTAAAGGAAAATGGGTATTTGACACAATCTCTCCTTCAAAAGCAGCAGTTTGGTGTGAGTGCCTCGGGGGCAGGCAGAGGGGGCTGCTGTGACAGGGACACGGTGACACTTTGAGGAGCCAGTGGAAAAGCCCCTTGGGAGAGTTTGTCACCCGAAATGGCAAAGCCTGAGAAGGGCACAGAGATGCAAGAGTGTCCCTGGGCATTCCCCCTCCGTGCACACTCCACAGGAAGATCCCGATGCCTTTTCCAGGGCTGTGCCGGAGCTGATCTATCGGCAAACCTGTGCCCATCTCCCACGGAATCACTGAATCCCTGAGCTTGGAAAAGACCTCTAAGATCATCGAGTCCAAGCATCAACCCAACACTGACAAGGCCATCATTAAAACCTGTCCCCAAGTGCCACATCCACACATTTTTTGAGCAGTTTCAACCACCGTGATTCCATCGCTTCCCAGGACAATTCGTTTCAATGCCTGAACACCCTTTCCATGAAGGAATTTTCCCTAATGCCCAATTTAAACCTCCCCTGGTACAATTTGACGGGCCAAACTCTGTGGAGAAGATGTTTGGGAACACTCCTTTTATTGAACATCCACCCTGGCCCTCACCAGTCCTCGCCAGCAGAGACATTTCCTTTATTCACTCAACAACTTCCCGATTCTTCACCACCTTGTTACCATTTTAAATCCTGCCCCTCCCTGCAGGGACTGAAACCCATCTCCAACTAATAAAACCAACTAATCCCAAGAGTTTGAATCTTCAGGCAACTCAGAGGCAAAGCTGAAGGGCCCGAAATAACCCCTGGCTGGTGCAATTCCCTTCGGCTTCCTGCTTGCATCAGGATGGAGTTTGGCATCGAAGCAGCTCTGGGGTGTCAAACCAGCCCCGAGGGGGATCTGGCCACCCCATCCCGGCCCCAGAGGCACACGGGGGTGTGAGGGGCTGGGGTGGGGGAGAGCGGAGAGGGTGACACCGGCACGGGGAGCAGGAGGGAGCCTGGGGGCTCTCCCGTGCTCCTGGAGCTGTTTCCCAAAGCCAGCTGGACCCCGAGCAGCTCCTGCCTGCCAGGGATTCTCCCACACCCTCGGAGGGAGGGCGAGAGGGTTGCACAAGGCCGGTGACAGAGGAGGAGGAGGCTGCTCTGGCCTCCGGGGTAAGTCCTTGTCTACCTCCCCTGTTGTCGAGACTGGGAAACTGGAATGGGAGCTGGGAGAGGGAGCCATCCCACCCACAGCCTGCCTCTCCCTGTGGCTCTCGTGGGACTCTTTCCCAAAGAGGGATGTTTCCCAAATCTTGTTTTCGTGTCCTGAGATGTCACTGGAGGCAGCGAGCAGAGCACAGCGGCCCCCTCGTGCTCTGGAAGCACGGAGGGGATGGGGAGGAACTCCAGCTTGTCCAGGGATGCTCTTACTCCAGTGTTTCTCCTGCAAAAAAACCAGGATATCAGCACAAACTTTGTGAGTCAGGGGCAAGTGCAGCTCTGATTGAGCAGCGCTGTGGGAACAAAGGGAGAAATCCTGATTTTCTCCTACCTGTTCACAGGAATTCTCTGGACAAGAGTGACCCCAGGCCAGGGAAGAGAAAGACCTCGAGGTTCCCCCCTCGATGGCCACGCTGAGCAGAAGGGTCACGATGCTCTGGAAGCCAATCCGGGGGGCAGGAAAGTGGTGCAGGGGCAGGGCACGGTGATATTCCAAGGAGGATGTGAGTGTTGCTTCAAACCCTTATTTTTGAGCTATAAAGCAAAAAGTAGCGACTTTTGAGGACCCTACACCCAGGATTCCTGCCTGTTTGCTTGCATGTGCTGCAATCCTTCCGGACTGAAGCGCCCTTTGGTGTTCATGGGGTTCCTGGAAGTGCCATCCCAGCAGATGCAGGATAATTTGACCCTAATCAAGGGTACATCTTGTGGCCTGACACGTGGAGTCCATTTCCCAACGGTGTTCCCTGCCTGTTGTAAGCTCCTCGGGACAGGTTTCTCTGTGGTCTCCCTGGGTGTTGGTCCCCTTACGGGTGATCCGGAATCCCTGAGCAGTGCAAAGCAGGAATTGCCACTGTGGTTGTTCCCGGTGTTATTGCTTGGACCGGCTGAGCTGGGAGACGTTGCAGGGTTTGTAAAATCAGTAATTAATTCTCACCAAGTCTTGCAAGCAGCCTGGGAGGGGCTGGGGCGGCTGGGGGTGACAACTCCTCATGTGGGGTGAGATGGGGACAGCGCCCAAAGGCAGCCCTGACTCCCCAAATCCCACCCCAGGCACATCCCTGCTGTCTCCCCCTCCTCTCTGCAGCCAGACCCATTCCCACCCTCTCTTCCCAAGGCATTGGATACGATGCCACTGGATTGTCTGGGAGCAGCCGGGCCCTGGCTCTGTGCAGGGTGGTGACGAATCCACGGCTCAGCTTCCCTATCGCAGAGATCCAGCAGGGATCTGCAGGGTGCCTCCAGATCCGCTCCGAGATAGGGGCTGGGAGGTGTTTTATGGTTCCGTGGCAGAAGGATGCCAGAATCCACAGCTAATTACTGCAGAGCAGGGCTAATTACTGCGGGGCAGAGAGGCAGCGGCTGAGCAGGAGCCGGCGCGTGCCCAGGTGAGCAGGGAGGCCAAGGGCACCTGGCTCGTGTCAGGAATGGCGTGGCCAGCGGGACAGGGCGGGGATTGTCCCCTGTGCTGCCACTGCTGATCCTGGGGATGGTTTGGGACCATCACCCCAAGACATGGAGGGGCTGGAGCGTGTCCAGGGAAGGGGCTGGAGCAGCAGGAGCGGCTGAGGGAGCTGGGAAAGGGGCTCAGCCTGGAGAAAAGGAGGCTCAGGGGGGACCTTCTGGCTCTGCACAACTCCTGACAGGAGGGGGCAGCCAGAGGGGGGTCGGGCTCTGCTCCCAGGGAACAGGGACAGGATGAGAGGGAACGGCCTCAGGCTGTGCCAGGGGAGGTTTAGATTGGATATTGGGAGAAATTCCTTCACAGGAAGGGTGGCCAGGCATTGGAATGGGCTGCCCAGGGCAGTGGTGGAGTCCCCATCCCCGGAGGTGTTCGGGAGGGGTGTGGATGTGACACTTGGGGACGGGCTTGGCGGTGAAGGTGGCGTTGCTGGGTCAGTGGTCAGACTCAAACCTCCCTTTTCAGACACTTCTGCCGAGTGGAGCCTGGGGGCACCCAAACCCTTGGGGCGCCTCCGCCTTGTCCCGAATCCCAAAAAGCTGCCTGGAGGTCGCACATCTCACGGGCAGCGCCGGCCGGGAGCTCCCGCGTTATCCCAAACCAAACCCTCGCGGCCCTAGACCCTCCTCCTGCCGAGGTGTTTGCCCTGCTCCCCCCACCCCATCCCCGGGGACCCCCCG
>VZRJ01011217.1:29064-42669 GCA_013397565.1 Ptilonorhynchus violaceus
GTGCGTAGGGCAGCACAGGAGATCTCCTGTCTCCTTCCCTTCCCTTCCCTTCCCTTCCCTTCCCTTCCCTTCCCTCCCCATTATTCATTTATTCCTTATATAATTAATGATATTTTCCCCTATGGGAGAGCCCCTGCAGCCCCACCTTTTCCCATTTTTTCAAATCCAGAAATCAAGGCACTGCCTCTCTTTCCTTCCCCCTCCCTCCTGTACCTCTTCTCCACTTGTCACATCCATTCCCAGCGCCACCTCTCCCGGATCCAGGGGAGCCAGGAGCAGTCATTCCAATTGCTCCCAGTGCCATCTCTCCCGGATCCAGGGGAGCCAGGAGCAGTCATTCCGATTGCAGCCGGCGCTATCTGCGTGCCCGGGAGCTGCTGGCTGGGGGGTGACAAGGGTTTGGGATGCAGTGTCTGAACACATCCAGCGGATGCTCCTGATGGAGCAGGTCCTTGGATCCCCTGCTCAGCTGGATGAGTTCAGAGAAGAGAAACCCCACTGCTGCTGCTCTGCCCCTCCTGTAAAAGCAGCTGACACATCCCTGAGTTACTTTCCAGCTGGAAAATGGGCCACAGGTCAGAGCCTCCATCCAGCTCTAGGTCTTCCACACCTTTTGGGGCTTCCCTGTTCCCCACAGCCAGTGTGGAAAGACCAAACCAAGAGCTTGAAACGTTTGTCAGGCTGGGAGAGCTGGGGGTGTTCACCTGGAGAAGGGAAGGCTCCAGGGAGACCTTAGAGCCCCTTCCAGTGCCTAAAGGGGCTGCAGGAGAGCTGGAGAGGGACTTGGGACAAGGGCCTGGAGAGACAGGACAAGGGGGAATGGCTTCCCACTGCCAGAGAGCAGGGATAGATGGGATATTGGGAAGGAATTCTTCTCGTGAGGGAGGTGAGGCCGTGGCACAGGTTGCCCAGAGAAGCTGTGGCTGCCCCTGGATCCCTGGAAGTGTCCAAGGCCAGGCTGGACAGGGCTTGGAGCAGCCTGGGATAGTGGAAGGTGTCCTTGCCCATGGCAGGGGGTGGAACGAGATAAGTTTTAAGGTCCCTTCTAACCCAACACTTCCAGGCATAGTTTGGAAACAGAAGGGGTGGATGGTTTGTACTAAAGCCCATGGATGGCAGATTTTCCATGATTCCTGGTCAATACTTCCATTCCTGCAGCTGTGGTGCCCCAGGGGTGCACCAAGGGCCTCGGGGGGGGGGCACCAATCCCACCATCAGCCTGGTGGCACGGAGAGCAGAGATGTCCAGCCAGCAGGAAGGGATTTGGCTTCATCAGGACAATCGTTGGTGTCACCCATTGCCATCCAACAGGACCTGGCCGAGGCTCTTCACTCCCTGGGTGTGTTCATTGTGGACAGAGTGGCCCAGCACCCTCCAGCCACGCCCTCTGCTCGTCCCCAGGGTTTGGGGAGTAATTTTGGGTTCCTGCTGCCATGTCTGGGCAGCTCCTTGCACCTGAGGACTCCCAGGTCCCTGCACACACACCCTGGCTCTGGTGGGCACGTGAGAAGGGGACAGGGACAGGGATGGTGCCGTTACAGGGTGGGCTGTAGGTGCAGAACAGCCCAGCTGTGGCTGTTGATCCTGGGAAGCTCCACGGGAGGCGTTCTCTGACACGTGACCCTGTTTCTGGAGCTTCCCTGGAAAAACTCATGTCGGGCTGTATTTTGTCAACATCACCCCCATTCCACAGGACCCCCCAGGAACGCTGGGAGGGCCCTGCCAGCGTGCTGAGAGCCTCGGGAGACGCAGCCGCTCCTGCCCTCGGTGCTGACGGCACCGGTGGTGCCAGCACGGAGCACAGGGACTGGCAGAGCTGGCAGGGAGAGGCTGCTCTGATCCTGACCTTGCCCCGAGGGAGTGCACGGGGTGCCCCTGTCCGGGGTGTCTGTTCAGGACCACAGGCAGGGCCCCTGGGTGCCGGCTGTCCTTGGAGAAACAGCTCCATCTATTTGCAGCGTTGTTGTGCGAGGGGAGAGGTGACAGGGGCTGCCTCCAAACCCAGCTCAGCACCCCAGGCTGGGACCCCCACGCCTTCTGAGCGACAGAAGGGACCTAGGACCGCCCATTCCAGGCTTGCCACAGAACTGGGAGCAATGAAGAAGATCTGCTTTATTAAACCTGCTGGGAAAGGGAACAAAGTGGGACCTGGGGCCCCCAAAGCTCTCGTGGAGCAACCACTACTTCTTCTTGCGGCGTTTGGTGTTCATTCTGATCAGCTGCAGCCCCTGCTTCTTGATGTCCTCCCGGCTGGGGATGTAGTCATGGTCTTCCTCAAAATCCAAGGTGTCTGGTGGGGAGAGTGGAAAGGAGGGGCTGGGGAGGGTCTGAGGGCCACCTCTGCTGTGTCCATGTCCCTGGGAACGCTGGCACATTTTGTCGGGCTCGTGGGATCCTGGAGAGCCCTTGTGCCAGCCCCCAGGGCCTTCTCACCCCAGCATCCCAGGGTGACCCACAGGACCTGGTGATGTGGCCCATCTCCAACACTGCTGGGCCTTCCCATAAAGGTCTGGAGCTACAGGGTGGCAGGCACAGCTCCTGCTTTGCTAAAATAAGGTGGTGAGCTGCTGGAAGCTCTTTGTCTCCTCCCAGAGCATCCACAGGCAGAGCCAAGCACTGGTTGTTCTTCACAACCAGGTGATTTTGAAGGTGAGGGTCTCCTCTCCTGCCCCACAGCATCTCTCCTTGTTCCTGCTGTGGCTTGGTGCTCATCACCCCACCCACCGCCTTCATTCTCCCACATCCCCACCTAAAACCACCACCCGTGTTCGAAGCCTTGGAGACAGCCAAGGTCAGCCTCAGGGTCCGGAGGCAACTCGTGGGTTGGTGTCTGCTGGGACAGTGGGATGCAGACAAGAACTCCCAGAAATCCCAGTGGGCAGGGGCTGGGACAGTCACTGGGGACATATCTCCACTGTGCTCTCCTACCATCTTCCATAGTGTCTTCATCCTCGAAGGAAATCTTCAGGTTCTGTGTTTCACTCGCAGTTCTTTTCTCCAGGAGGTCTCTGACCTTGGCAAAAGTCTGTGAAAGGCAGCCTGGGCTAAGCGCTGAGGGCAGGTGGGGTTACAGCCCCGGGGTGCCACGCCTGAGGTAGCCCTTGGGTGCCCGGTGCCACGAGGGGCTGAGCTGCCCCCCGGCTGTGCCCCGTGGCCGTGCTGAGGAAGGCCGAGCTGGGCGGCCATCCCTGCGTGTCCCCGAGGACAGAGCAGGGCTGCGGCCCCCGCACCTCGCTGCGCTCGTCGATGCTGTCGGTGTCCTCGGGCCGGGCTGCCATCCTCTCCTTCAGGAACTGCAGCTTCTGCTCACAGTGCTGCAGCTTCTCCTCCAGCCCCACGGCCTCGACAGGATCGTCCTGGGGGAAAGACAGAACCACCTTGGTGGGGACAGCGAGCCCCGTGCCAGCTGTGCCCACGTTGTCCCGTCCCACTGAGGCGCCACTCCCCGGTGCCCCCAGTACCTGGCCGGGGGTGGGCATGCCCTGCAGGCGGAGGAACAGGTTGTCAATGATGTTCTCAAACTCGATCAGGCGCTCCTGGTTCCTCGACATCTGGGCCTGCATCTGCTCCAGCCGAGCCTCTTCCTGCTTCAGGTTCACCCTCAGCTCCTCCTCCTGCAGCCTGGGGCCGGCCACACTCACATCACACAGCTGCAGAGGGGCACAGGGGCACCCCAGACCTGTCCCAAAAGCTGCTCGGGTGCCTCCCAGCCCTGCTGCCTGCAGCCCAAATCCACACTCCTGGCAGCACTTCCCATGCCAGGCAAGGAGCAAGGGAGCTCCCAGAACCCCAGTGGGAGCTTTGGGTGTTCTGCCAGGACGAGAGCTGGGGGATCACACTGCTCAGAAACCCTCCCGGTGTGGGAGGGCAGGGATGCAGTGGGATGGAGGTCAGGGTGGGGTCATGTCCCCCCAAGGGTGGTGGCCTGGTTGGCACAACTGTGCGAGGCCAGCAGCACCTGGTGGTGCTGACGGGCTGGATAAACTTCAGCTTAGCCTGCTTCTGCTCCAGCTCCTGCAGTGTCTTCTTCAGCACCACCTTCTTCTCCTTGCACTCATCGATGTGCTGCTGCAGGTCCCTCATGGACTTCTTCTGGGCCTGGATGCTGCTGGTGATGTCCTGGCCAGGGGACACACAAGGACTCAGCCCAAGGTGCTCCTGCTGGGCACGGGGCCTGGGCTGTGGCCTCGGGGACGTTACAGCACCACGGACTGAGACAACCTCTGGTCATGGAGAAGGGCAGCTCCGTGTCTGCCTGCACAACGGGGGCTTTGGGGGCTCCAGGGAGAGGAGAGCGGGTAACCCCACAGTGAAACAAGAGGGGGTCGCAGCTCCTCAGCGCTCGAGCAGCCCCAGGTTTTACCAGGGGTGGTTTCTACCTTACCCAGAGGTAGGAGCAATTCAGGGCGGTCTTTGCCTTCTCCATCTTGTCGGTCACAAGGGCCTCGCGCTGCATCTGGGCCAGGGCGGCCTCCGCGTCAGCACCTGGGGCGGGAGGGGAGCAGCAGGGCAGGATGCCCGTGGCTGTGCCCACGGCCCCCCGCCCTGCCCCCTGCCAGGCACTCACCTCCCAGCACGTCCGAGGAGCTCGGCTCCTGCTCTGCCGAGAGCATGGATATAGCTTGCTGCAAGGACAGCCGTTGTCACCTGGGGCTCAGCACCGCTGGCTGCCCCTGCCCGCAGCCCTGCCTGCCCCAGCGCCCCCAGCTCACCTGCCTCTGCTGCCTCTCGCTCTCCTCCTCCTGCCGGAGGCTCTCGATGTGCCTCCTCTGCTCCGCCAGGGACTGGTCCCGCAGCTGCTTCTCCGCACGGACCTGGGGTCCCGCCTCGGCCATGAGTTTCTGGGGCAGAACAGAGGAGGGAGAAGTTGCTGCCAAAGTCAGTTGGAGCTTTCTTCACATTGGTTATTAGGTTTAAGTATTGGTTTAGATTGGAGATGAGAAAGGAATTGTTCCCCGTGAGAGTGGTGAGACCCTGGCACGGGTTGCCCAGAGAAGCTGTGGCTGCCCCTGGATCCCTGGCAGTGTCCAAGGCCAGGCTGGACGGGGCTGGCAGCAACCTGGGATAGTGGAAGCTGTCCCTGCCCATGGCAGGGGGTTGGATTGAGATGAACTTTAAGGTCCCTTCCAATCTAAACCATTCCATGAATCTATGATTTGAACTACTGGATGAGCTACTGGGACGGTCAGTGTCAAAAATGACCCCACTAAATGCAAACAGACTGTGAAGTGTGCAGGAAGCTTGGCAAGGAGGGCTGGGGTGCCTTTGCCACAGCTGGTGCTTCAGACAGGCTGTCCCCAGCCCCAGGACACAAGAGGGAGACCTGGGAGGACCTATGGAGGCCTCTGGGTGCTGTGGGCAACCTCAGCTCTGTCCCTTCTGCTCTTTGTTGAAGGAAGGCTCTCAGGCTCAGGTAGGTGGTGCCATCTGGGGGCACTGGAGGGTGGGAAGGGGCCCCAGTCAATCTCACCTTGATGACATCGTTGGCTTTGAGGCTACTCCGGGCCGTGAGCTCCTCGTTGTACATCACACTCATCCCAGACAGGAGATCCAGGTACCGAGGCAGGTACACCAGTTCCTGGCACACAGGGAGCCACAGCACGTCACCCACCGAGCCCTGGGGTCCCCGTGCTGTGACAGGGCATGGAGGGGACCAGGAGGGCGTCCCCTTGGGCACAGCCCCTCGGACACAGCCCCTCGGACACCTGGTGCCGTTGCAGGGGGGGCAGGTGGGATGATGGCACGGTGAGGAGGAGCTCACCCTCTTCAGGACATCCTGCAGCTGCAGGTACAGGCTGGTCACGATCTCTCCACTCTGAACTTTCATGAGCATCTTCTCGATGTCATTGCCCAGCTGGCGGACTGTCTGGGGCAGACATGGGGCGGGGAGGACCCGAAGTGTGCCATGGCCGGTGCCCAGCTGGGGGTGCAGGGCCCGGATTCCAGCCCCCCGTGGGTGTTGGCACACCAGGGAGGGCTCCTGGGTACCTGCAGCTGCGGCTCTTGCCACTTGTCATCCAGCTCAGCATCCTTCAGCTGCTGCAGGTGCCTCTGGCGCTCGTCCCTGGCTTGGCTCCACTGCTTCTGCTGGTGCAGCAGCATGTCACACTGCTTCACCTGGTCATGGATCCTGGCCTCGATCTTCTTTTGGACCACCTGGATGGGCAGGAGAGCATTTACCAGACTGGATGCTGCAGGAGAAGGGGGTGCTGCCCGGAAAACTCCCCCAAAGGTAGAGCTGGGGGCACTGGGACGCTGCACTGGGATGCTGTCACTCGTTTGACGGATGGGATTTGGGAGAGCTTTGCTCTGGGGGGGTGGCTGGGGTAAGGCAGATGGCAACGATGGGCTGGGCTTAGGGACTCTGCACAGCACAGACCAGGGCTGGGGATCAATAGAATCGATCAGTGCCCAAATAGGGACGTCAGAGCGCGGCGGCACCGCTCTGTCCCTGTGAGAGGCCCGTGGGCAAAGGCAGCTCCCTGGGGACAGCGCCTCAGTCTCCACGGCTCTGTAACCAGGGCACGACCTTGGGACTGGCACTGAAGGGCAGGGACAGCATCTCTCTGCCAGGGATGCAACCGGGCCCTGTAGGAACCCGGGCAGTGCCAGGGACATGCAGGGTGGGACAGCCAGGAGGTCTGCTGGGACAAAGGGTGGGCTCAGGGAGCTGAAGGAGAACCTGCTTGGGTCCCACGGAGGAAAAGGACCACAGGACCATATCTGAACACCCTGTGTCTCGCCACAGTAGCCCGTGGGCCTGTCCTTGCGCTGGCACCACATCCCTCTGCTGGGCACTGTTGCTCCCAGTGTCCCCAGAGCCCCAGCCCCCTGCAAGCAGCCCCATAGGACTGTCCCTGTGCTGGCACCATGTCCCTCTGCTGGGCACTGTTCCCCCCAGAGCCCCAGCCCCCGTGAGCAGCCCCATGGGACTGTCCCTGTGCTGGCACCATGTCCCTCTGCTGGGCACTGTTCCCCCCAGAGCCCCAGCCCCCGTGAGCAGTCCGTGCCTGCCAGCCCCTGCTGTTACCTCCAGGCTCTCGGAGGCCGAAAGTTCCAGTCCCTCTCCGAAAGCATCCTTAATGGGGAGTTTGTTGTACTGTGGGCAGGGGAGGGACAAAGAGAGGGTCACTGTCAGCCTGGGAATGGTCACATCCTCTCGCTGGCCTGTGCTGCCAGCACCTGGAAGAGCAGGCAGGGATATGGCAGGAGCGACTTGCTGGTACCTTCAGGACAAAATCCAGAATACTGGTATCCTCCCGCAACGCCTGCTGCAGGCTGGGGAGCAGCTCCCTGTTCTGCCGGAGCTTTTCCTCGCAGGACTGAGCGAAAATCTTCCCGCCTTGCTCTGGGGGACATCAGGGAGCCGTTGGCAGCGCGTAGGACAAGGGGGCTGTGACCCCCCTGCCCCCGAGCAGCCCCAGCAGCACCTTGCAAGGCCACGAGGTCTCTCAGCTGCTGGCTGCGCACGCTCAGGTCGGCCTTGGGGCCCCGCGTGCTGTCGGGAGCCTCCATCCCTCGGCCCACCATTCCCAGATCCCTGCGGGACAGACACCAAGGCCCTGCTGCCCCGGGCAGGTGTCCCGGCGTTGTGACCGCAGGGTTCCACCGCAGAACGGTCACCGTGGCGCTGCCAACTGCCACCGGCCACGCGGCTCCTGCTCAGGCGTGGCCCCAGCCCCCTGCCCAATGCTTCCGTGGGCAACGGATTAATTAATGACTGATTACTGAGCTCTCGGTGGGGGAGAGACAAGGATCACGGCTTTGTCTTCCATTGCCATGGCAATGGCAGCTGTCACCTGCCCAGTCAGGGACCATTCTGAGCCCCACCAGGAACAGAGGACAATTTCAGGGAAAGTCCTTGTGCATGTACACCCAAACACACCAGAAGTTCTCTCCTGGAAGCTGCCAGATTATTTAAATGCCCGGCTATTTAGGATTTCCAGTTAATCAGCCAGGAAGTGGTTGTGCAGGGAGTTAAGCTCCTCTTGGAATGGGCAAACCCAAGCCACTTACCAATTCTGAGCTTTATTCTGATGCTCACCATACATTCTTGCTGAACTACAAACATGACAAGAAATGCCAGCATGTACATTTATTTGTTGATAAATAAACCCAAGCTCCCTCTACCAGAGGAAATCCTTAATGTTTGGATTTGCTTCTAGAAAAAGACTTTATAAAGAAATTGCCTTCCTAGCACCAAGCTCATAAATCAGCTTAGATTAAGTCTCTGTAACTCCAGATCTTTAACCTGCTGCCATCCTGTTGTGCTCAAGGTGTTAAACACAGCAAACCAAGAAACTAAAGAATTGTGAAATCAGGTATTACTGACACAGTATCCTCTGAGGCTCTTACTCAGGTTATCATTTGCATATTCGTATTGCATGTTAGCCCTAATTGCCAGTGACAAGCTAAGTATCAACATGATCATCTTCAGTGCCTCCTAAAGCGTGCATGGAGAGATGGGCACGTGAAGGCAGCAGTTCGGGGTTGGACCCAGCGGGATGTGCCTGTGCACACAGAGCTCTCCACACCGAGCTGTGTCTGCCTGGCAAATCCAGTCATTCTACCACTGAATTTCCCAGGCAGCCTTTAAACACCTTGAGGACAAGTGAAAGCATTTTAAAATGGATAAAGCGGTTCAAGAATCTCTGTTTCACCTGTTCTCAGCAAAACTCAGGCTCTGAAGAGGCAGATCCTCCCAAAACACTGCTGGAGGAATTGATCCTGGCCTTGCACAAGCATCAATCGGCTGCTGCAGAAATCTGCTCCCAAGGGGCAGCCCTGGACTCAGGAGCCCTGCAGCCACCTCGCACGCCGAACCTCCCCTCATCCAGCTGGCTTCCACCCTCCCTGCTGAAATTCCAGAAAATTCACAATGAGTTAAAGGTAGAGAGGAAAAGGTCAGGAGTGCAAACCCAGCTCTGCTTCACTGTCACCGAATGGGGGAGTCTCTGGAAGGCAAAAGCAACCGAAGAGCAGCTCACGCTCACCTGGCAGAGAGCTGACCCTCAGCTGGCCCACAGCTCCTCACCTGCTGCCCACTCTCTGCACGGAAACAGGAATGGCATATTAAAGGCTCCTACAATTCCTGCTGATTTAGCTTTTAGTCACTGAACCATATCTGCTTTGCCTGGTGCTTTGTATTTTTAGTATCTCCTTCCCCCGTTGTCGTCCTCCGTTCCCCTTTTCTTTGAAATACCCCAGTTCGACTTCCAATCATTTGTTTAACACAGCTGCAGCAAGATTTAACAGAATTAGCAAGAACTATATCCCATGCCTCAGGAGCTGGCTGGAAATTCCGTGCATGGATTAGAGAGCAGCAAAAAAAAAGACAGAGGATAAAGGACAGCTGCCAGAGCTGTTCTGCTGCACTAAAAAGCAAAGGGGCACACACAAACAATTCCTGCTGGGAATTACTGTCCAACAAAAGCCTGTCTGGCTCCATGGCCAGAGGCCACCACTGCCTGTTTGAGATTCATTTTATCATGTGAAAGCAGCAGCTCCCAAGCATGGGCTACTCCCTCAGCCTATGAAAAGCATTGCCAGGGATATCTCCTCTACTATTAACAAAAATAAGTACTTTATTTCTTTCTGTATCTATAATATATAAATAGATGATCATTTGTTTTTATTAATGTAGCTAAATATATTCTACGAATAAGTTATTTGAAGAGCATCGTCTCTAAGTCAGCAAGTGCTGCTACAGCCAGTGAAGGAATTCTTTATGAATGGTCCTTTGAAGTACTTTAATTATCAAGCAGCCAATTAAGGAAGCCTAAGTCAGTTTTCACGCTGCCAAAAGATTGATTTTCAGGCATGATCCATACTTTGCACCTGTTTACAAGTGAAAATGCAGCTCTTTTCTTAAGGTTCCTCTCCTCACACACAAAGCCACTCCTCAGTGACCAGTGCAATCTCCCACTCACCACCCACAACTTGAAGGTACAAACAATTGGCACCAAATCAAACACTCTTCACCAGCAACCCTGAAACTACAGCAAAGCCAGTCACCTCCTACCACACCCTAACTCAGTCCTTATTAGTGCAACTCTGACACAAAATCTCCTTACAGGAAAAGACATCTGTAAACCAAGCAAGTGTAAAATGATAAAAAAACCCCAACCCACACTGCATGGAAAAATCCCAAAGGATTAGTGTCACAAAATATTTGGCAGCAAGAGATTGGAAAAAACCATGAAGGCCTAACAGAAGAGTGGCTACACCAGTCACTTCAGGGAGGCTGTTGAAGTAGCTCTGCTGCAGGAAGGTTTTGTTATTCAAGCTTCTCATCTCCTTCCTCCACATCCTTCAGACTGAGCACTTCCAGCGATCCCTTCCCTTTGGTCTCGCTCCGGATCAGCTCGTCCAGCTCCCTGAAGCAGCCTGGGTCGATAAGGCACACCTGGAATGTTCCACATTTCATCAGTCACGAGAGAATGTTCGAGTTTCATCAGCCCCCACCCAAGGCCTAACATTCATTTTTATTCAAAAAATCCTGTTTAGTCACTGAGAAGGACTCTGCAGAGTGGATAAGCAGTACCTGGCAGGAAGCTTTTCACAGAAGCTCTACAGTTCCAGTTCCCCATGTGGCTTTTGCCAGTTGGGATTGCCGGATTCTTTCTAATCTGTTCTCAAGAAGATTTTAATACCAAATTTTGCTTTACCACAGACTGATTTTTCAAAAAAAAAAAAAATTAACCACTCTCAAAACCAAGGCCCAAACCACCAAATAAGTAACAGTGACATTCCACATCTGCAGATAAACTTATCAGTGTTGCAGGATAATCACTGCTAGGAGGAACTGCACTGTGCACTCCTCAGCTTGGAGCAGCAACGTCTGGGTACCAAAGGCTGCTTCCATGCTCCCATCACTAGCACTGTGTACAATTAAAAATTCCCAACTGCAGCTCTGATTCCGGATCTCTGGCAAACCTGCAGTTTATCTAAACAACTTCCATCTATGAATTCATCTTCTAGTAAAACACAGAGGTGTAGTTCAAATCAAGTATGAAACCCGGGGACTGCTTTTTGCTTACAATTTCCAGCTGTTCCTGAAAGTCTTCACTCTCAATAACTTTAATCAGTGGCTTGAGCTTCTCTTTCAGTTTTTTTCCTTCCTTTGCTGGCAGGATAAACCTCAGCCTCATGTGAGCACGTTCAATTTGCATGGTCTCCTTCAGCTGCCTGATCACTTCCAGGGCCTGTAAGGACATGAAGAAGAGCATTTACACATCTGCTTAAAAACCAGAACACAGATCCAAATCTCAAAGCCTTTTCCTCAGCCTCAGAGCCATCTCTCAGTGCTGCTCACCACCACTCTGCTGCAGGGAGGTTGCTATCATGCTCTTTTGATAGATTAACAAGAAAAGGTGGAGTTCTTGCTGTTTGTGATCACTTCAAACAGTTAAAAAACTGTCTGAAAATTAAAGTTATACTGCAAAACACCACAAACCCACATGGCTCAGATGCAAACCTGATAAATCACCTCAATTAGCATAACTAATAACCTTTTAATTTCTGTTCCAGGTGTATCACTGTTGCTGTTTTCTTTTTTTTTTCCCCTTTCTTTCTCTCTTCCCTGGATTCTCAGAAAACAAATTGCCTGAGTTTCAGAAGCTGCTTGTATCCAGCACTCAGCTGCCAGATGGCTCAGTAATCCCTCTGCAGGCCTCAGATCCCGGGGCTTTGCTGATCCCTCTGTGACTGAGACCTGAGGAATTACCCTGGATGACAACACCTTGGAGCAGGAGCTGCTCCTGCAGGAAAACTCACCTGCTGCTTCGTGCTCTTGTTTGGTTTGACAGAGTAGTGAATGTCCTTCATGGCCCGTTCTATGAGGATCACTGTGTAGGGTCTCTTTGTCTCGGGGTTCACACACTTGTCAGCCACGATGGTGGCGATGTCTCTGAACATCTGCTCCAGCTGCGTGTGCCGCTCCTTGTCCGACACCTGCAGCTCCCCCTTGGATAAAATCTGCAACATAAAGAAATCAGTTAATAAACATCATGGGTTTGAAGAGTGAAAAGTCGAGGAACTTTGTTAAATTTAACTATTGCTTGAAAGGTTTGGTTAGACGTGAAGTGCAGCAAACAATAACCATATTAATAATGTGAATCATAATGACAGACTACACCGAAAAGACTTCAGACAAAAAACTCTCACCACAGAAACACTGAACTACAGTCAGAGAAGGACAGATTTCACAGATTCATGGAATATCCTGAGTTGGAATGGACATACAGGGATCACTGAGTCCAACTGCTGGCCCTGCACAGACACCCCAACAATCCCACCCTGTGCATCCCTGGGAGCGTTGTCCAAACGCCCCTGGAGCTCTGGCAGCCTTGGGGCCGGGACCATTCCCTGAGGAGCCTGTTCAGTGCCCACCACCCTCTGGGGGAAGAACCTTTCCTGATATCCAACCTAACTCTGCCCTGGCACAGCTCCAGCCGTTCCCTGGGTCCTGTCCCTGGTCCCAGAGGAGAGATCAGAGCTGCTGCCCCCGATGAGTCTCCCCTCAGTCTCCTCAGGCTGAACATTCCAAGTGCCCTCAGCTGCTCCTCGTGTAGCCCCTCCAGTCCCTTTACCTTCCTCATAGCCTTCTTTGGACTCTCTCCAACAGCTTTACATCTTTCTGATATTGAGGCACCCAAAACTGCCCCAGCACTTGAGGTGAGGCTGCCCCAGCCCAGAGCAGAGCAGACAATCCCTCCCTGGCCCGGCTGGGGATGCTGGGCCTGGTGTCCCCAGGACAGGGATGTCCCTCCTGGCTGCCAAGGCACTGCTGACTCAAGAGATTTACTTGAATTCTCATCACCCACAGCAAGCCCACAGTTCATATCCCACCAATAAGGACTAAGAAATTAAAGCTGTTATTAACACGTAAGTGAACTCTCCAAAGTGAGGAACCATCCAGTTCCCTTCTCTGCATCCTTAAGAACGTATTTGAGGTGAGGAACTCTTCAGTGCTGGCTGTGTCCACAGACACCAGTGCATGGAAGCTGTGTGTCAGACAGAACACTTAGAACTTTTTTTCAGCCACATGCATACACAAAACTTTAAACCATAAAACAGAGTTACCGCTCCTTTTTACCCATTTCTTAACAAACATCCCTTTCACCTACAGCAGCATTCTACAAACACCCTTCAGTACAAACCAACCTGCTGTGTGACGCTGTCTTCTCACCTCTTCTATAAAGCAAAGTGTGTGAAACCTACCATCTTACAGATTTCTGTTTGGTCATCTGTCCCAAATGCTTGAACCAGATCTTCCTTCTTCGCCACCTGGCCTTTGGACACATTGACAAACACTGTGTGTGTCTGCAGGACCTCGTCGAGATCTTTCTCCCTGAAAGTTGGACAGGGTTAGAAGACTTAGAATAATCCCAGAATGGCTTGGGTTGGAAGGGACTTTAAAGCCCATCCACTCCCACCCACACCTTCCACTAGCCCAGGCTGCTCCAAGCCCTGTCCAACCTGGCCTTGGACACTTCCAGGGATCCAGGGGCAGCCACAGCTTCTCCGGGCAACCTGTGCCAGGGCCTTCCCACCCTCCCAGGGAGGGATTCCTTCCCGATATCCCATCTAAATCTCCTCTCTTTC